>LUCH01001128.1:143195-153616 GCA_013368495.1 Paragonimus heterotremus | reverse complement strand
GGCGCGGTGGTACTGGCAGGGCAACTCTCACGTCGCAGGGAGTTTAGGATTTTAGGGATGTCGAAGGTGATCTCACTAAAAATTCTGGGAAATTAATGAAAATCCCACTGCGGCTACAAAATTGTTGCGAATTACAAGTTAACTTCCAGGGGTAGAATACGATCAATTTTCCAAATAAGAAGCCAAATCCTACTTGATGGTTAGTAACCATATACGGTCGTAATGGAATGGGTGTGCAATTTACTGCATTTCCTAAATTATAAACGATATTTTCGTAAAAAGTATCGGTGGAAGTGTACTCATATTGACAGTTCAGTGGGAAGAATGAAGAAAAAATGTCATTATGGGGAAAAAATGCATTTCATCTGCTTTTTATTTTTGTGTGAAAGTAGGTGCGTTTCGCCGTATTTGTTTTACTTCTTCAAAATGTACAATGGTGGCATAACAATCGGCCATATATAAGCCTGGCTTCCGCCATGTTGTTTTTTTTCGCTGCAGTCTGCGCCATTTTGCCTTGTTGGTAGATGTGTCGTTGTGCTCATTTTATGTGGCGTTCTTTGTAATGTGATGAAGAAAATTTCACCAGTTGAATTGCGAAAAAAATAAAAAAAATAATACCTGAACTTTTCTACACTGCTTTTACTGGTTGCAAATGTATGTTAGCATATCATTCCGGAGTTCTTGTTCCGATTATTTTTAGCTATGAGCAAGGTTTCGTTCCGTGCACGGCAAATCGATTTCAACAAGCCTTTACCTATTTTAAAGAATGGGTCCGATTTGCTCACGGAGTTCACGGAGAATGCGCTCGTTAATCGAGGCGTCCCTCAAATACCGAGCGGGATGGAAAAAGAGGAGGAAAATGTAAGAATATTTCATCCCAGTGCTGTATTTACGTATTTGATCATGTATTGGCTTGAAGAATGACCGTATGATTGCTGTTATCATTTCTTATCGATCCGTTGCTCAGTGCCGTATTCTGATTGGTTACATCATAGGAGCACCACTTCGTCGAAGTCATTCAGGCTCTTCAGCTGCGCACCGTCACAGATGTCAAGATACCTGTTCCGGATATCATTGACCGGAGTGTCTTTTATAAACAGCTCTACTCCAATGAATTTCACCTGCCGAAACAGTTGGTACATATTAGAAGTAAGCACTTTTACGGTTTCCTCTAACCTCAACAGCTGTTGTCTTGGCTGAGGACGAACCGACAGACTATGATATGGACACAGATGATGAGGAGTGGCTCAGTAAAAGTCAACTAGGGATTACTCCTCAAAAGTTCGAATCTATGATCGACCGACTAGAGCGCGGGTGTGGCCAAAAAGTGGGTCCATACTGATCTACTTGACTGTCTAGGTAATGAATCTTGAGGAGGCCAAATGTCTACTTCGGGATGACCCCTCACTTGTTATTGCCATTTATGATTATTGGCTCAACAAGAGGGTTCAATCACGACAACCTTTACTGTATTCTGTTCGGCAAGAAAAACGTGACAGTGGAAGTAATGCTGATCCCTATGTGGCGTTCCGTAGACGCAGCGAGAAGATGCAGACACGGAAAAATCGTAAAAACGACGAACAGTCATATGAAAAGATGCTTATGCTCCGGGACCAAATGGATCAGCTTGGGTTTGTCCGAAATCCTTTCTCATTTGCCCTTAGTAAAATTTTATCCGGCTTAATGAAACGGGAAGCCTACAAAGAAGCCATAATCCAGTGTGATGTACAATCTCTGGAAAAAAGATACCTCTTGGGTGATTGGGATGGTGCAATACTCTTGGAAGCTGAGAGTCTCGCTCGTAAACCATATCGTCCTGCGGACGATCTTGTCACGCATTCACCGAAGGTAGGTTCTGTTTTGTGACATTCGTTTAATTTCCAGGATGGTGTCAGCAAACGGTCTTCGCGGAAAAGGAAACTCACTCAGCGTGCTCTCAATCTCTCCGTTCGGTCAGAAGATGCATCGGATGCAGAACGGATTGAATCCAATTCTGATGGGCCCTTTGCCTTTGTGCGCTTGCAGGGGTGCCGGTATTTGAAGCCCAGGTATTTCATTTATCTGCACGTCCTGCATAGTCACTCTCCGATCTCGAGACTGGTTGTCTTCTGTGTTTTCACAACAGATTACGCTTTCGTATTGAGAACTCCACTGGTAGCTGAATATAAGCAATAGTGTTCGCTGAGTACTTAATGTAATCGTTTGAGTTTTGGGTGGGCAATACAAGCATTAACTGGAGCGGATTCCAGAATTTCTATCGTACCCGCTGTGGTGATTTTATTTTTGTATTGTATAGACTGTCAGACAGGCCCTATCAAGACCGGCCATCTTTGTACATAGTACTTGAACAAATAAACTTCTTTTATCATGCGAAACTCATGTTTGATCATGCATTCTACATTTTGTGTAAGTTACTTGGGAATGTCCTACTAATAATCCGTTGCTCCCGCACTTCCGGATTTGTTCGTTGAGCGCTTTCTGACAGTCGTCTATGGGTTTATGGCGGTCGTTGTCGGTTGTTCTCCGTCAAATTTTCAGTTGCGGACCATGCTTGTGAGCTTGCACGACTGTTCGCATGTTTTGTTCGGCTTGTAAGCTGCCTGTATGAGCATTATTCTCACCTGAGTGTTTAGTACGTGGTGTTGAGATTTAGGAGATATGGTTGGTGTTGAAGGCCTTGCGGTACATCTGGGAGTTGCGTTTTTATGCAGATGCTCCTCAGTTTGCTGTACTTCATCGGTCATCTGTGTTCAACTAACGGATAGGTGGTGTCTCGATGTGTTCTAGGCCGATGTAATCTTGGGATGTCTCGCTCTGAGTTTTACTCTTCCCCTTACCGCTGTGCGGTATAACGGCATGTTAGCAACTGGGCTAGAACCTTTGTTTATCTTTTGTGATGAGCTACCATGTATCTTTTCGAAGAGAACGACGTAAATTTACTGACTGAGGACGTTTCGGTCGCACCCATTATAGCGACTAGTGCGTGTCTGTAGACTTAGGGGATTTGCACCAATCATTATTTTTAATTTCGTCAATGTCCGTGAAGCGTCCTGTAAACTGGTCCAGGTTTGAGTCCTTGTGTACCATTTATTTATTCCTGGGTCGTCCGCGTGACGGGGTTCGTGGTTGTTTCTGGCGTAGTGCTAAAACTGGTGGTGGCCTCTGCTTTCTTCTAACCTATATGCTATGCGCAAGTGATTGCGACTCGTCTGACTGTCAGGGGTTGAGTCTTTCCCGTAGGCTGATTTGTCACGTGTTTCTCATCGCTTACCAGCTTGGTGTTGGCCGGTTTCTACTTTGCTACATTAACTCGCGATACTTTGATTGTAATGGCATCAACCACTCATTCCGAAGTTGCGTTCTGATTTGCTGATCGGGTTCCTTGGCTCAGTCTCGTTTCACGATGGTCTTAACTACCTAAGCTGTTCTGGGGTCCACTTTCATCATGCCTTGCTTGTTACGACCGTGCTTGTGTTCGTTCTCTAATAGGTCTAAGTTCTTTTGCAAGTTACCTCTAATCTTCACTTTCCTAATGTTCACATCACATGGAGTTCCTTGTTCAATAAGTCACTCGATCTATTCCATGGGCGCACGCAGTGGGAAATTACCGACATTATGCTTCCAGCTTATACTAACTCAGTTCTTTTTGTCATACGTAGGCCTCCGAATCGCCCATGCAAACAATTGGTCGTTTAGGTTAGGTTTCTGGAATACATGATCCGTCTCAGTTCCTGCATTTCAGGGACCCTTCCGTTCGTTGTGACAACAGAAGGAAATAGTTTGCTCGAGGTTACTGTCAAACATCGACAGATCTTGTGATAATTGTCTCACATGTTCCATGTCAATTTGTGGCATTCATTTGTACAAGTCGAAGAAAGAGTGGTTCTTTTTCGACTGCTCTTGTTAGGCTGTGGCATCCTGACTATCCGGTCCACTCTACTCAATGGCTGAAGCACGAATCTATCATTGAGCCGGGGACACCAACGAATTACGTTACATTTAGGTATAATAGTCGACTTGTTCCTGCATGCCTGCGATGGTGAAACATTGTGATGGATCACTTGAACATCCATCTTGGTATATAGAAGTGAGTTCTCGATGGGGCAGTCTAATGGGTCTGGAATCATCTGTAAGATGCTCCCAACGGAATTGTCATTTGATCAGGGTAAGGTGATATCAGATTTTCCTGTTTTGATTTTACTAGGAGTTTGTTGTGAGATAACTGGATACCATCTGGCTACCTAGACGTATACAGGATATTTGCGGCAATCGTGTCAAAATCTGCTGTAGGCAATATGACAACAAAGGACATGGGGAATTAAGGCCATAACTTGAGTTTCTCAACATAGGAGCACAGCTCAGCATCACCGGATCTGGTTGATACATCCCCTTCGACTGCTTACCACCTGAACAACTTGGAAGCGTCATCTTCTGAAGTATCCTGCAATCTCTTTTACCTAGGCAATATCGCTCGATAAGGATTGTCCGGTATTCGTTGCTGTCGAAGTCGGTAAGGTCCGGTTCATCAATTCGAAACCATCAACATGCGTACTTTGGCTTGTAGTTGTTTTCAGGTAATGTACGGCGACGTTGACGGAAATGAAGCACAAAAACGGAGGTTCGCTGTTTGTTAGTAGTATGTTCCATGCGTCTTTTTCGGTAACAAATTTGATTTGGGTGAATTTGCCAGCTCTCTGTGTGCTTATCCTCTAGTGCTCTGAGTATGTGTCTTTCTGGCTACATTACAGTCTAGTTTAGGTATTTGGTCACCGATGTCTGCGTTCAGCCGCTCGTATCGGGCGGCGCCAGCGAGTAAACAACGAAGAGGTTAGGAAGCGGGTGTTTGACATTGATTGTCAGACGAATTCTTTTATTCACTCCTTACATTTACACAGACCTAGATTGTTAGGTCATATGCTAAGGGTGCCAGCTAGTCGTCTGCCACACCGAGTACTGTTTGCTGACGTTGCGGCCGGCTGGTGCGAGGTGGACAGATGATGACCTGGCGTAGAGAAATTAAACGGTTCGCGATGTGGTTGGCTACTGTGCGTCGAGTTCATCTCCGTGGTTGGGGCCCCCGTGACTCACAGAGTCGATGGCTTGAGACGTTAGGTTAGATGGCAACTGACCAAGCTCTGTGGCCTGAATGTTGTTTGGCCAAGTTGTCTGTGAGGTGAGTGCATTTAATGACGCAAGGCAGTCAAGGCCATAAGAAAGCTGTCTTGCTGACGACGCCTTACTTTCACTTACAGTTAGGTTTGTTTGCAAAGTGTAGGCACCATGATGTTGGATACTTGGATATAGACGTTATTTTTTTTAGTAGTTAAGTCTATTCCTCGCCTCTTTCCTCTACAGGATTTGCCTTTTTATTCATGGTTGTGTGGCAGTTAAATATCAGTGTATTGCTGTCTATGATGTTAATGGTGATGAGTCTCTCTGCACCGGGTGTTTGACGGTCGCTGCCTAGGTTGGACGCAGCAAGTACGAACATGTACAAATTGACAACGTGACTGCCGACACTTATGTACTTAGTGTTTGCCAGACAACTTAAATATGTGGAGTTTAAAGGGCGGAAACACCGCTGATATCGTTTGCGCGTTCTTATTAAGGCACTCGGCCTCCACCGTTCGATATCCTTGGTGGGTATCACTTCGGTGTTATTCAAACTCCTAACGTCGGATTTCATTCGACCGTGCTGAGTGTTTCATCACTAGGTAAGTATTGTTGGGTCTGCAAGTCACGTGGCGCTCCCTGCTGGACCCCAGTTTACCACTGTATGGACTTCTGGCTGGTTCAATTCAAATTGAACCTTGGTTCTCCGTTGAGTCGCTTCGGTTGTTCTGCCTGTCTACTCACAGGATAGTCAAGGTACAATTATCCATGACAATTTTTCCACAAACCTGTGAATTGCTTCTGGCAACCTGATTACTCCACTCACTAACGTACCAGTTGTGGGGCTTGTACTCCTGTAATCAAACAAACTCGACTGAAAGGGCCATCCAACCTAGCATGCACTTACTTATTTGCTAACATCTATTTACTTCTAGTTTCTCTTGTATACTTTATACTATTTCACAGTTGACCTCTTCGTTGTTACAGTGATCACGGGGTAGGACTACAACACTATGCAACCAGGCCCAAGACGTATGTGTACCAGCTCTTTGATACTCGAATTTCCCATCCATTCGCGTGTACTAAAAGGAATTAATGGGTGGCAATGAGACGGTCGGTAATCGGGTTTTTGATCGTGTAGGTCGAACTAGTCCACCCTCCCGATCCCGGAAATTGCATCGATGTGAGTAGTTAGATTGTGATGACTGAGAAGGCCAACTATCGCCATCAACTATTTACTGATTCTCCCAGCTTTGGCGTGGAACAACAGGTCTTAAATCGATGACTCGGAGATGGGAACTAAGGACAACCGTTAATAAATTGGAAAATGTTCGCTGTTTGTCTTCGGGTCTGAGTACCTCATTTCCTTCCAAGCAAGTTCAGTCGTCGTCATAATTGACAGCAATGCGTCAGTAGCCGACATACTGTTAGTTGCCATACCATCATGAGGCAAAAACCGGTTTAAAAGTGGAACGGATGAGCATTGAGCTTCACGCGTAAAGGCTTTTTTAGCTTGACCAGTGTCTTGAGTCTTCTTTGATGATTGTCTCTACGGGATGGACTACAACGGGCGGGTGAAAACTACGGAGAAACTGTAACGCAAATGCCATCTTTCAGTAGCAACTCGGTCGCTTCCACTGATTTATTGCTGTGTTTGATGATGGTGATGGTGAACTTGGTTGTGCACTTATGTCCACGGACCTCAATATTTCCTGTTTACGCTTAGATGAATTTTCGCACATTGCGAGTCATCTCCCTCGAATTGTTTCTGTGACTGAGACAATTGAGCATCCGTGTCATCCACAAGTGATGACCTAGAGTAGAGGAGTGAAATCATTTGCCATATGTTTGTCTCTTGGGTTGGGCCCCTGGCGACTTACCGAGTCGGTGGCTGGAGACTTCTGACAGAGTGGCGATTAATCGGGTTCAGTGACGTGAAAGTCGTTTGACCATGTTATCTGTGATGTGAGTGCAGTTAGTGTCGCTAGATATTGAAAGCCACGTAGGAAGCTGCCTTGATGAAGATGCTTTACTTTCACTTGCAGCCCAGTTGTTTGCAAGATATATGCACCTTAACCTTGAGTGTTTGAATGTAGACAGTCGTTTTTAGTGGTCGAGTCTGTCTCTGTTTCTCGGCTGAGGCTTGTTCTTTTCTTCGTGGTTATATTGTAGTTATACATCAGCTCCGACCACTCACGTGTTGCTGTCCCCAATGAAGACGGTGTTATTGATGTATGCGACGACTTTGGTGACAAACGTATGCCGTCGATTCTTTCGGATAATTTCAGTTGTCTAATGATGCAGACCATGGTAATTGTGGTAGTGTCCATCTTTGAGAATGACAAATATTCACCGATTCAAGTCTTTCAAATGTTAGACGCAGTAGTGTATTACTTTTCGATTTCAAACAGGACGTTATTCTGTAATATAGTGAGACGTACGTTAATCTATTTTGGGGAGCTATGATATTTGTTAAATAAAATTGCTATGCTTCATCTTCCCGTTGAGAAACTGTTCTTGTTTGCCGCGTGCAACTTGCGCATAAACGTCGTTAATGATGGGATCTCACCGGCCGATTTAGAGCTATTTGTTTTTAGTTTGGTTTTGTAAGGACAACTGTTTGCGGCAAACTGTCATGCCAGTTCATGGACGATCGTCCGATTCCTTCGGGTGCTCCCGCGTTGGTGAATGCCAAGTGTATTGTTTTCAGCCTGCAGCTTTTAACGATCTAACTTGAAAACCAGATCCTACCTACTATCTGTCTTGAATGTTTGTGTTCGAGACCAGCGAATTTTACAGTGTGCACTCATATCACTGCATCCTGGGTTGAGTTCTGATTCCCTGACCTTATTTTCGCATGACCTACCTTCGCATCCTTTGCCGTAACTCATGTATTTATATTTGTACATTAGCTGAAGTTGAACATCGCAGCGTTCGCATTCAGGTAGACTGCAGCCAGCCTCCTTCGAAAAGAAGCATCAGACTCGAGTCTCGCTCTTGTTAGAGCTCGTCAGTAGTCCATATCCTTACCACGATCGGGAATTGGACTCTAGCGACGCTTTCATGAGACAACCGTGTTTACCACAGCTCCATTGGCCTCACATTAGACACGACCGCGTTGCCATATCTGAACGCTCAATAATTCTCGCTTATGAGTAATCGTCACACTCTCCGATCGTTTTGCGGGGAGATACAGTAATTGCCCTGTCAACTCCGGTCGATAACCACCGCTCTGTTAGGACTCCAATATCTGCTCACCTGCTTTGAAGTTGTTCTGTCTCCGTATGTTGGCACCTGTACGATGGCGTTTGTTAAGTTTTCAATATATATAAGCAAGTCATTTACAGGGTTTCTCTTCTCAGTCCACTTCAGAATCAACCTCCGTAGATATCTCAGATTTATTCTCAGGCTTATCTCTTACTTACTGCTTCTCGGGAAGCACAACTTATGTATGTGGTACATTTTCCAGTCGATGATGCTTGCCTGATACAAGACCGGTCGTAGCATATGTTGATTTATGATCCTGTAAGGGCACTTTTTGCTCTAATCTTTTTCTTACTCTGGCCGTTTTGTCGATGTTTCATTGAATGGAGTGCATTAAGCCAAATAGGTCGCATACATGCACTTACTGTTCGTTTGCGCTTCTCCACTTTTAAATGTTCAACAGTTGCGGTCCTGTAGATCCATTGATGCTGGCGTTTTAATTCGTGTTTGACGCGTGTTACTGATCAATTCCCGTTTTTGTAGTTTTTTTTAAAGTTCCAGTCTCAATTATTCCCGCTTTGCTTTGGAAGCAGAGAGGTCCAGTCGATTTCCTATAATTATGACCAAGTACGCATGCCTCATCATTTTCTATCTCACTTGATTATTTGCCTGTCAGAATTGCGCCGGATCTTCGTTGTTCTGATCAGCAACCGGACACGCTCAGATACCCTCATCTCCGCTACACTTTGACAACTGTTCCTTCCGTGTGCTACCCTGCCCGTCAGTCGTACACTGGCTACATTCGGCGTCGATTGGGGCGGGGAGGAAGAATAATATGTGACAGACTGCCAACTTCCCCCGAAATCGCGGCCTACTTCAGTAATTATGATGGGCATGTTGAATCTTCGTTCGAGGCTCCCGATGTATATAATTCCACGCATTTGAATACAAAGCCCTTCGAATCCAAAGATCAAACATTGTTGCGGCGGTTACAGTCCCTCGTGTTGAGCACTCGCCGCCGTCAACCTTCTTTCCAGTGGCCCGTTTGTACAGAAATCCCCTCCACCTCACCATCCTTTGAACCTCTCTGCCCTTGTCCTTGGCCACTGGCAAGTGCATCCTCCTACCCACTCACGAAGACCTCACCAGTTATATCAGAGTTACCCCCTCCAGTCAAGGTTTCTGAAAAAGAGGGTGTTGATCCTGCGAAAGCCTCCAGTTTGTTGAATTTTAACGGTTTACATCGCTCTCTAAAGGGTGGTTCTCAGACTACCACTCAATTCAATCATTCTATTGAAAATGTTGAGCTACACGATATCAGCGGTCGAAACTTGTTGAAAAAAACTAAAAGTGTGACGGTGAGCTGGTTGCCAGGATGTATTTATACCATGGATTACGCCCGTTTTGTATCTTGAGACTGGCTGTTTTATTGAAAATTTAGACATTTGAGGTGATTAGCAATATTTTTAAGAATTTTGTTTCTGTCTTTTGTGACTTTCGTTACGGTCATCGCTTTCATTTAAATATATTGACGGTTAGGTTTATCTTATTCTAACTTTGTGTTATTTTCCTCGTGTGCTTGTTCAGCCACCGTCTGGAGGCACTCAACAAACTTTGCTGTCCATAACTGACAGTAACGTGGCAACAACACCTCATCGCCTCTGGCGGAAATTGGCTAGGCCGTACGATGCGATTGCTGCATTCAAGCCTCCTGACTTCCCCAGATCTCGCGGTGCAGTGGCCCCGATCAGCAACGTCACTGGGCTTGGCCCACAATTATTGCATCCGTCGGACGATAGATTACTGCTGTCGGACTCTTCAGTCCTATCATCACCTAAAATGTGTTGCATAGCTCGCGACTGTGTCTCTGTGGACTCTAGTGTTCCCGGCCCTCAGCTTCAGACTACTAACGGTGTTAGCCAAACTCAGTTTTGTCAGTTACCAACTTAGACCCACTCCTTCTTGGCTATGCCAAATTTATCTGCTCTGTTGTATCGACTCATACTCCCTGCTGATGTTAGCCATTGTGTGTATTCCGGAATTCCTTTCGAGGTACTTGCGCCCCTTGCTGGTTTTCGTGTGCGTGGTGATGGTTGTCTCTTATG
>LUCH01001128.1:108502-126373 GCA_013368495.1 Paragonimus heterotremus | reverse complement strand
TTGATGTAAACCAATGAAGGCAACAGCAGACCTCTGCGAATTGCTGCAAACAAATTCATTTGACGGTAAGATCGAACACAACAACAGTGCTTCATTCGTTGCTTTGTAGGCAATCATTCTTTTGTCGGGCTTTATCTATAGCGGATTAACAGTTACGCGTGTACGTGGAAATCCATGCTGGACGATGTCTAGACAGTAACACCGCTTGGGTTTAAACGACATGTACAAACATCCACGCTTTCACTCCCGACGTGAATTGTCGCCCAACCCCTGTTTACTTATAAGTAGTGTGGCAGATTTATGATTTTAGATGAGACCCAACTGTGAAGAGAGAGGGCTTTGGATGAATTTAAACAAGCGACAGAAACACAATACCTCGGCTGATCTCTTAATCGTTCTTGATAAAGAGGTCAGTTGGAGCCCAGATATTTTATCAGTAGATCTTTCCTTAACGTAAGTTAAGTAGCATTCCACTTTCACCACTCTGACGAAGTATATAAAAACCTGTTTTGTCACCACCTTGACTTTTCTTAGTGAATTTATTTATCAGTGCTGTCGAGTCATCAGCGCAATACTAACAAATGAAGGACATGGTATACCCACTCGGAATTTCACAATTTCAGGACTCAACGTTAGAGGATTGTGTACCAAGACGTTTAGATTGCACGAAAATTCCCTTAACTGTACTGGAGTTTGCTTAGTTTATCTGTTGTATCCGGAGCGGAAGGCTACCAGAAATGAACACTTCTATGGTTTAATTTTAAGGCCTGCTAAATAAGCCAGTTAGTTCGTTGGAAATCATTTTCCATTTCTATTCGTCTAAGTAAAAATACCGCTCTGCTCAAAGAAGCGAACGTGAAGTTATTGCGAAGGACGCTGGAAGCAAGCTTACAACACCATCGGATTGCGTACGACCCCACAAATAGGTAGGCTCATTCGTGATGCTGGTATAAAAGACATCGCCTTCTTGTCTCAAACAGTGTTCTGAAGACAACATGCACAAATCGGAGTTCGACTGTAGGCACTTGCCCGCTGGACAGCTGAGTTGCGTCAGTCATTGTGTGGATGAATAACAGATTAGAATGACATACAAAATATGCATAACAGTACACTTGCTTAGTCGTGGCGTGGGACAAATATTCATAGTTTCATGATTCCATTTCACTAGAATAGCACGCACATTCGATCTCGTATAATCAGAGAAGTTTTCAACAAACAGGGGTTGAGCGACAATTCATGTCGGAAGTGAAAGCGTGGATGTTTGTACATATCATTTGAACCCAAGCGGTGTTACTGTCTAGAAATCGTTCAGCATGGATTTCCACGTACACGCGTATCAACTAAAAGTCACATATATTCATATACATTCATGTGTATGTTCACACATATTTACCAGATCAGATAGATTTGCAGATTAATTTTTGTGGTCTTATTCTTTGAAATGTTTTTTTTTTAGCTCCGTTTGTTTATTGTTCAGGTTTCCTGAAAAATAATTTCTAACATGTATCGTGGTCTATCAAAGTCATTGTTCTACAGACTTCCTACATCCCCTCTTTCCGTTATAAGTGTTCGTGAATGTTTCAGAGCAGCAAACGTTGATCTTTAAAATATACCTTGCTCTCGTGAGTGGCTAAAACCAGGAAATCAGTCGTATTAGAAGAGTCATGAACCAAACATTAGGAACTGTTTACTAACAATCATGAAGGATACAAGTCTGACATCCATATTTTTTTTTTACTATCTAGTGTGTTAGTGATAGTCAGCGGGATTTTGCTTTCTAATGTTCATAGGCTTCAGTTTTAATGAATGGATAGACTTCGGAAAAAGATTTTTTTTCACGTTCCATTGGTGAGAACTTGAACTTCATTGCTGACAGATCAATCAACTTCTGTGATCGATACGTCCACGTGTGCGCGATGATCAGTTGTTTCGAAGGTCTTGGTCAGTCATCCAAATTCACAGTCTATACCATTGTTCAGCCAATCGGAGGTATTCAGTGTGTGTGCGTGTTTCATGGTGTGCAGAGCATGCGATTGGCATACATGAGTGTCGGTTGTAACTTGTTTTAAGTGTTTGTGACAGTTGATCCGCCGCCTTAATGTCAGAGCGAACCAGGCTTCTCCAAATTCGTATTGTGCGTCCTGTGGTGTGCTACAAGGTTCCATAGTGGGACCTTCGGTAGTTTATCCGGTATGGGGTCAAAATCCAAGGGTATTTCAACCCCCCTTTATTGTTACCTCCTGGTGACGAAAATGTTGATTGTAGTGGACAATCTACAGAGTGAGTTAAACATGTTATACCGCTGGATCACATACAACCACTGCCCACTTGACACTGCAGAATGCAAAATGATCTACCTTTTCTGGCACACGAAAAACTGGGCATCGCGACACACGGATGCAAGTTGGGCCCGACTGTTTAAAGTAACTTTAAACTGCTTCCCAACAGTTCGACAATTATCAAGAAAACCAACTTAGTAATTGGGTTACTCACCAGACTGCTGGGTTAAGTTCACTCAGACGGTTCCTCTACTATATTCAACTCGCCAAAGCGTCCCCATCTTTTTAATAAATGGATTGAAAAGAACACAACGTTACAGGCAAGTTGTAATACTCATCGTTTCAACCATCTCGGCTGGCTTTCTTCGGGATAGTTGTAATCGAAGTAACATTGAATGTGAGAAGGGGTTCTGATCACGGGCTTATCAATTGGACTGAGCGCGGCGATTCTGATTATTCTGCTTTTAAAATGATCGTGCGAACTGAACACTATTCACACAAGGTTGTGATTGAGTGTTTGGGTATAATCACTCGGTCATGCACATTAGGGGGTTACTGGCGTTTTGGTTAAAACGCTGATTTCATACGCATGAAGGCCGGAGTTTTCACTCCGGTCCGGACGAGGATATGCGCTACTGATGAGGTCTAATGAGAGCGAAACTTGGGTTCAGTGTTTCCGTTCGGAGCGGGCTAGCTGAAAGACTCATCTGAATACGAAGGCTGGGATCAAGTATGGGTTGTGTTCAATTTGAAACAGTCAAAATCCCTGAACTTCCATTAAGTATTCACAAACAGGCAATAGCTTGTGCTTGGAGCAATGAACCCAATATATGGATTAAAAAACGACACGAAGTAGCGTAGTTTGAATAAGTATCAAAGCGACAAAATTGCGCAGGTGCCGTGTTGCCTGTTAGTGTTGTCACTCTGTTGATGTCAACGTAGACCAGGTTCAAAAACCGAGATAACAGGTCGTGCAACACTGGAAATAAGAGGGGTCTACGGCGATTTGCTGGTTTGTTAAAGTGTCGAATTGCAATTCACTAGTAAAGTTTCTCTTGAGATACTGCTGTACAACCTTTTATTGCAGAATTGAACCCAAAACAATAGTTCCGTGACTGAACTGTGTTCATATCGCATTAAGTGGCTATGGGTTCCCAATCGCTGTTTGACGTGTTTTCACATCGTTATGTTTAGACGAGATTATAGGTGATGACTATGAATAGGGCCGACTATCCTTTGTGACTGTGTCAACCAGAATGGGGGTTAGTCAAACTGACATTGATCTGAAACAGGTGTCCACATCAAAGTTTCACATCATCACCCATCCATGTGGTTGCGTAAAATTCCATCATCCCATTCCAGCATTCCGTTCGGACATATCGATGGATCGTTCTGTTGCACTGCCAACAACAGGGATCTGTCACTGTGCTATGATCAGCGAGTTGCGTTTCTCTCACTTTCAAGAACGGTAAGGTAACCTCGATTCATATATGTGTATGCGCGAGTTTGATGTGCAACCTTTCATACTGGCTGATAGTCTGTCTGAGCAAATTTTCCTGCTGATTAGCCAGTTAAGATGTTTGTACGACCGACTGCCCTCACCAGAGAACATATGACAACTGTCTCATATGGTTGTGACGGCCAAGATGAACGTGGAGACCCATGGTATGTTGTGGTGGACTGTCAGGCAGAAAGTGCGAGCATCCCGACTCTCGGTGGAATACCTCAACCCAGTGGGAGGTGCGTTCAAAAACTCACAGTGAGCGGATGGAGGACGGCGTGGGCGACCGGATGAGTCATCGCTCGACCGGATCGTACCAACGAGTGAGACGTGGCAGCCGAAATAGGATGGATGACCAAATTGAAGGCGTGATTATTCCAACACTCCCAGGAATATCTCGACACGGCCATGGAGTACGGTCAAAGCCCACAGTGGATAGACGGAGAACAGCACGAGCGACTGGACAAGCCATCGCTCAACGGAATCGGATCAACGGACGAGGAATAGCAGGCGGAAAACCCCCGGATAGAAAGCGCCAATCACACACCTAAAACGGGTAGAAGTGAACACGTGTGAGTGGAAACCGGGGGGTATTGTGGACTGGAATTGTGATTCAAAATCGCGAGTGCGCGTGTGGCATGGTAACTAGCGAGTTGGACAATAAAAATTGTGCTTTATTGGACGCCTTTTCACTACAATGTGCTCTCAGAACTTGGTCACGCCTCCGGCCTCACATCGAAGCAATAGGCGGCATTTGACAACCTGTGTTGTAAAGTAGCTTGCTGTCTTGTGGTTGGCGATATTTCAGGTTGCTATTGTATGATTCATGTGTACATAGTATTGTTTTCCTGACTCATGTTTCTTCATATCGCCCTCTTCTAGAGGACTACAACTGGAACCCTTAATTCGGAGGAACACGAGGTTTGCACGTAGCATAAGGTTGGTTGAAGAATATGGCAGGTAAGTGAAGCCAGAAGACATAGTCTGCCTTTTACACTACAGCCCTACACAAGTATGCTATCCAAAACGGCGTGAACCTTTAAGGGTCTAATTTTCAGGTGTACTCTCTTTAAAACCCACAATGTATTGACAGTCAATATTGTGGGTCTCGGAAGAGTAAACTTAGAGTATAGTCTCAAGTTTTCAATTGACGCAGGTCATCCATGTATGTTGTGTTATTGTTTGGCCATAAGCAACGATAGTCCACACAGGCAATACTGACAGCAGAGAGAACGAGTGACTCAAAAAATGTGATGTTCTGTTTTAATGCAGTGAATTCCGGTCAAACTGCGAAATGTTTCATCCGGCATCTGACTACGAGTTCTAGAAAGTGAAACGGAGAACGGTTGCCTAGTTTTCTCAAGTAATCATTCATCTATGTTGTAACTGTCACTGCGCTATCCATCACAGTTGATCGCAGGTGTAACGATCCTACAAGCTTTCCAGTCAACACTTTTCCGAAAACTGGTTGTTATTTTTGAGTTATGTTACTGCGTCGCGAGAAATGTTTACCAACCAATTGTTGTGTTACTTGTGTGTGTGAGTAAGTGACGACGATAAGTAGGTTTTGCTTGAGTGCCATCAGTTAAATCAAACGGTGAAAGTAACAGACAACCATAGGAACTGTTTTTCAAATCCTGAGGTTGTATTCTAAAGCGAGTTTGTAATGATCTACTACTTTGGACTGCCAATTATGTCGGGATTTGGATTGGCTATAAACCGAGCAAATTTTCAGTATCATCGTTTCCACTTCGATAAACATCTGTATTCACGTTTGGCGATAGTGCTGATCTTCCCGGTACACTGGACTTTCCGGGCACAGGACATTTTGCTCCGTTCATTGCATTGTTTTTAGTGTTTCGGAACTGAATATGGTCAAATTGGCTGCGATGAGCAGAAGTATCGTGTAAGTCCGTATTTTCTAATACTTCGCCGTCAAGCTTGCGAATAATTATTCTTCCGGAAGATTGCAGATCGCTTTCACAAAAGTATGCCACATCTGTGGAATTCACACACTGTGACGAATCCTCCAGTCGCCTATATGTAAGTAGCGCCTTTCGTCATGCAACAGGCTGCGTTTCTGTACTGAAACAGAAGGTCTCTGACAAACATTCAATTCAATGAATGTTTTAAGATTAGTAGAATCCACAGTACTTCTTAACGTTTTTACCACATTTGTTGCGGTACGGCTGGGACATAAATTTCGAGGTACCGTTCGTAGATGACTACACCCGATGCAGTCAAACCATAGTTGCGTTTTAGCGGATCAGGATTGTGATCCGCTATCCGTCACCATGACCTTCAGACTTCCTTCTCGGCTAATGCATCTACGACATGCTTGTGTGGTAAATGAGGTAGATGTGACGGTAATAAGTACTTCCGGCCACTGCGAGTACCAGTCGGTCAAAACTAGGGTGTAGAGGTTGCCGAAAAGTGGTCCGCAATAGTCTGTGTGTACACGGTGCCATGATGGGTAACATGCTGGTCATGGTGTTCAGTTCTTAGGTCTCAGTTTTATTTTGTGGCGTCAGGGGCCACAATTATTTGCGTCATGGATATCTAGATTTAGCTTCGGCAACCAACGCATCTGTCGAGCCGACAACTCCACTTTCCCCATGCACAGGTGATCTTCGGGCATTTCGTCTAATACATCCTTTCGTAGTGGTGTTCAGCTGACCAACTGATCTCTCTGAGACAGCACACCATCACCTTGTGTTCACAACTCTTGTCGCTTCTAAAGTATTACTGGGTGTTTCTTCTTGATAAGTGATGACCAATCCTTGGTCAGTGCGAGAATAACATGGGCGTACTAGTTTTTATTATTCCTGATCAAGTTCTCTCGACTTATTGGAGCGTTTGGCGGGACATAGTGGCAAATTTCAGCAGCTGAAAAACCAGAATATGGTGACAAACAATCCATTATCGGAATTTATTCATCAGAACGATGAATTGTTTCATGATTCCAAGCTACTAGGATTCACTGGTCCTATCCTTGCCGCTGAGGAGTTAGTAACTGATTTGGGCGGATCAACTAAACAATGTAGAGCTTGGTGATCTGTAATTACTTCGAATTTAATACCAAGCAAACACTTAGTACTCTTTCGACAGCCCAGAATACCGTTGACGCCTTCTTGTGTGTTTGTGAATATCCTTGCTCTGCCTTATTAAATAATCGTGACATACAAAGTATTGGGTATCCATCCTGTATCAAAACAGTACCAATGCCGACACTGAATGCAGCTGTGACCAGCATAGTAAGTTTAAACATAGGAAATGAGGCTAAACTAGGTCTTTTAACTACAACTCATGTTAACTCTCGCAGAAGACCCTCACATTTTTGCGTTCACATCCAGGTGTCCGTCATTGTACTGTGAACAGAATTAGGTGTAAAATACTGATGACGACAACTATTGATCACAACACGTTTTGGTTCTTCAACAATATAATGTTGGTCAAAGCCCTGTACTGATCATGGTCCGTTCTGTACCTCCTGTCACATTGAAAACTTGAGAAACTCCAACTCTCACACTTGAAACAGACACTTAGAAGATTTTATGGCAGTGTTCTTATCTTTGAATCCCGCCAGAGACATAAATAACCAACTGTCATGCTCTTCCGTACTGTCTACGTATGCGGTTACGTCGTCTCGGTACGCGCGCACCCTTCTTTCAACCGGAACTTGCTTCATTAGCCGCAGTCCACCTGAAACGTGTAATCCAAACGGCAGAAAATTAAGCTGAACCAATTCCCAAAACATATCGATTGTAGTGGCGACCTTAAAATCGGATCACAATGGAATCTATGAGTACGGGTTTGTCAGATCAACTTTAGAAGACACTGCCATCATTCAGGGTTATTACAAGACCCGCTTTTCCATTGGTTGTTGCTGCCCATCTTTTCAATCTCGAATTTCGTACCAATTTACGATCAAAAATCACTACAAAACTTGGGTGATTTACCATCTTTTTTTCATAACAACAACGATTGACATGGTCCATGTAGATAAGTTGACCTGCGTAATTGTACCCTGTTCTTTCAAGTTCGTGGGATTACTGTACACATGTTTTCTTAGTCTATAAGGTAATATTCGGCACTTCAGAAAATTTGGCCTTCTTACATACCCGGTCTCGTTGCCTCAATGTACATTCCTTCTGTACCATGTAAACATTGGACAAGTTGAGTAGTTTGGTTTGATATGCTCCAGTCGACTAACTCTTATAGCTGGAAATTGGTGAAACATCACAACTAAGAGGTCTCTAGACCGTTAATCAGGATAGGCTTTTTATGATGCATACAACCGCACTGGAATCAGTTCAATGTTATTACGAATCACCATCGCGTCGATCTCTCCTATTAGAACCGAACGGCGATCAGTAACTCCAGGTATTTCAACTGTCGTTAACCTCAGCTGTGTAACAGGGGCTATGAAATCTAGCGGCTGCTTTGCTTTAATGAACTCGCTGCTTTCTGTATTCACAATGAATTCATGTCCACATCCCTACTTAAATTTGAGTCACATGAATAACTTGCCGAGCCCTGGGATCCAGTCACAACATATAAAGAGAGGTGGACGGCTCTACGGCATTTTTCACTCCAACTTAACTCAGGTGGCTTTTACGACTCTGTATAGTTTTTGAATACGACCAGATTTACCACATAGACGGTAAATAACATTTCGGAATGGGCAAGATGGTCGCAAGTGTAAGTCACATTAAAAGAAGTAAGTGTCCACCTTATTTGGGCAGGGATTGATGGCTGGTACCTGCGGAAACCATGTAACCTTTCAAATCAGTTGACTTTTCAGGGGAATACCTACATTGGTCTGTTGGAACGGTACGAATTTTAGTTAGCAGTGGTGGCGTTCACATCATGTTTGTGTTTACAAATATTCCGGGTTTCTTGGAACGTCATGTCTTCCTTAACCAACACTCTCTCCTGAAGCCTTTTAACATTGACACTAACGGCTAGTTGATCACTCAGATTCTCCTCCAGCTTGTCATTGAAATTACAACCGGCTGTTAACTTTTTGTTTCTAGTAGGAACTCACAGAAGCCCATGCTCGTTAAATGCACGAGTGGACTGATCATCGCACAATTTGCGGTCTGGAAATTGCTAGGCAGCATGTGCTGTAACAATAATTTTTGCAGCCCGTCAAATGGTAACGAGAATGAAGCGTTCAAGTAGACCAAATTCTTCAATACTGAATATAACTCATAACCAAGAGCAATAAGAAAGAATGTCGATCGGTTTATTCTGCACACTTCAACGGCTGTCGCACTGTGGCTCCAACCTTTTGACCTATTCCTCATGTTCGCTTGATTTAGCATGAAAGTTTGGTGACTCAATTGCAGACGCTTTCATTTTGAGAGGCCAATTTGTATACCCGGGATTAGGAACTTCGAATCGACCTAAGAATCGCAATTTAATTCGCATCTCCAGCCTAAATGACGGGAAGAGGAATTCGGACTGGTTGCAGTAAACTGTTGCCCCTCATGGTACAAGAATACGACTGTACATGCATACATCAGTATAAAGGAAACTATAATCTATCATTGGATGGCATCACTATTATATGCAGCGTGACAGACTATCGCCTGAGTGGTCCAATACAGAAGAAGGAACTTGGCGAATGGGGAATTTATAACAATGAAACTGATTTTGTATCCTACGGAAACGTTGGGTAAGTCCACGGCTGGCTGATGCGTCTCGACAATTGCTGCCAGAAAACTCCCCGACAGTCAGCGCGTTAGGAGGCGCATCTGCTAACCAGACAGCCAGGTCGCGTCACGCCACATCGATCGGCTGGCCCAGCTCGCATGGTATGGTCGCGGGCGCTGGTGTGGTCCCACCCAGCCAATCAGATTGCAAGTGTGTGGTCGAACGCCTGCGCGCTGTCTGAACAGTGGTTTTCTCGCGTTGCTTTCTGACATCCCCTGTAACGTGATTTGTCCTGATTTTCTGACTGCCATATATGACTCTCATTTGATTCGCTCTGTGTCTGTCGACCATTTATGGCAGTCGTTTTGTCCTATAAATCTAGATCTTCTGTGACCTAAGTTTTGTCTCATTTCGTCTCGCCTCCCTCGTCCAATAAACGGTGCAGCCGCGTCTCTTCTGATTTCTCGGTTTGGGTCAAACGACTGAGCGCGTAACCAAGGTGACGATCCAATACAGCTAGTTGAAGACGATGAACCATGCGGAGTGAATGACCTGCGAACCGCAGTGGAAAAGTTGACTCAATAAATGGCGGCTTTGAAGATGGGGATAGAAGAGAGCCGCGGCGACGTCTGTTACAGATGCGGAAGACGTGGACACTGGCGAAGATTTTGCCCGCGCGGCGATAAAAAGTCTTATGTAAATAAACATTTCAATGATTTTTTTGTCTGAGAAGGGCGATCCGATAATAGGGGCGGGTGATAAGACAGCAGCACAGGCGGGGATAGAAATCAATGGTAGTTCGGAGTGCTGTTTGATTGAAACTGGGGCCGCGATTTCATTGATTAGACCGAGGCTGGGAAAGGTTGTTCAGCCGTGTGCGATGGTCGTTCGAACAGTCAGTGGGTTTACACTCAGTGTTACCGGCGTTGCGGAGTACGATGTCGGAATCGACGATCACGTTGTCATTTCTCCCGACGCACGCCAGACTATGTTGGGAGCGGATTTTGTTGAACGCGCTGAAGCTGTGATTGATTTGAAGCATGGCAAACTCGTAACAAAATATGGAGTGGTTGCATTGGCGACAAAATGCAGACCTCAGCTTGGGCAAATTGAAACGAACGCACCCGGAACTACACCAGCCAGTGACAGTCGGTTGTTGAATGGAGTGATATGCAAATTCCGAAAACTGTTCACCATGGACCAAGACCCATATGGCTACTGTGAGTGGATTGAACATGAAATCTCCATCAAGCCAGACCAATTTCGACCATTCGGGCCCAGAAGGACTCCGGTTCACCTGCAGCCGGAAATCGAGCGACAGGTGAAGGAAATGCTGAAGGAAGAAATCATTGAGGAAGCTGATAGCCCGTTCAATTATCCTGTTCTGCTGGTGAAGAAGCCCAGTGGGAAATTTCGATTTTGTGTCGACTTCAGAGGACTCAACGAGATCACGGTTAATAAAGTGGTAGCAGTCCCAGTCGTGGCATAAATTTTCGACAAGCTACAGAACGTCAAGATATTTACAGAGCTAGACCTGCGGTCTGGATATTGGCAGCTTCCAATCAAGCAAACGGACCGAGACAAAACGGCGTTCACAGTGGGAGAAAAGCAATATCGCTTCAAACGTATGCCGTTCGGACTGTCAGGCGCTCCGTTTACTTTCAAACGACTGATGTTGAAAGTGTTGGAAGGAGTGAACAATACTATTGTCTATGGAGGCAATATAGTCGTCTACAACGTGAATGGGACTGAGCACAACGGACACGCTTTAGCAGCGTTGCAGAAGATTGAACAAGCCGGCCTGCGAATCAACAGTTCAAAGTGCCAACTGGCGAAGCGAACGGTAATACTACTTGGCCACAGGATCGGTCAGGGTGAGGTCCAACCAATTACCGAGAAAGTGCTTACGATTGAGGCCATTCCGGTGCCAACATCGAAGAGGACGTTGCGACGATTTCCCGGTCGTGTCGGGTTCTATAGCCGCTTCATCAAGAACTTCAATGAACTGGCCAGCCCATTGTACGAAATTCTGAAGAAGCGTTGTCGATTTCACTGGTCAGAAGTTGTCGCGATGGATACGAGCGAAATGGGTATCGGAACTATACTGAAGCAGGAAGACGGTATTATGGAATATGCCAGTCGAGTATTAACTCCTGCTGAACGAAACTACTCAACGAGGATAAGGGACCGTAACATACTACTCATACCACTGTTATTCAGCAGCAGGACCAGAGCACATACTTTGAGACTGAACAAGCCGCAGGAAAAATGCAGGAAGAAACATTGCAGTGCACAATCGCCGCAAATGGTTCCTGCTACTTAAGGGAACTGAGCATTGACGTCTGCGGCAGCCGAGGCTGTCTGGGGCCGAATACAGCGTGAAAATGAGTGGTTTTGTTTCCGGTCTTGTTTAAAAGGATAACCCATATATTGCTTGATTGAATAAACAACTCTTGTTCCACCCGCGTTCTTGGACCATAACACTACGTTACTGCAGACGAGAACTTCCAGCCCTCAGAAATCGCGACAGAAAGTGGTTGCGTGTACAAAAGATGTATAGCAATAAAATGTGTTAGACGTGTCTCAGTTAGCTGAAGACACATGTGTTGATGGACTATTTTTGGTTGTCCATTCAGCTCAATACCAAGCTTTAGAATCATTACAGCGGTATATAAAACAACATGTTTTCAAGTGTGATCTGACTAATCTGGCGGTCAGCATCTTTAACAAATGCTACTCAACCGATAAACCTAGTGTTTTGAGCTAAGAACGTGGGCTGCACAAGGAATGTTTATTCAGAAAACCGACATGGTTGGCATATGCTTCGACAACACAACACACAACATCCACCTGCACATAACGGCGATCACAGGGTGCCACGGTTGCCAATGGCTAGCCAGGTTTTGATACGCATCCTTTTTTCTTGGATCGCACACAAATGTGTGTTGTATAATCTTCCGGTTATTTCAATTTCCCAATATGCGCCGTCGACTGAGTACTCATAGTGTAGCGTTATCGTCCACCATCACCACCTTGTTCCCCTCGCATTGGTTGTTTCAGCTGTAGTTGGAGCACTCTGCTAGCTATTTTGGTGATCTGCGTGCTGATAGTAAAAGCGGTGAAGCAACCGGCATGCATTCTTTTCCGACCGGAGTGTAATGCCATTTGAATAGCTGGCTTTCGTGGACGCGATGTTGATGTTTCTCGATATTAATCAAGTATTCTGAGTAGCGACGTTCTACTGATACATGCGATCCCTTGCAATTTGAGAGGAATCTCCTAGGTCTAGGTTCTGTTTTACCTTGACTCCGCCAATTGCCGTACTGGACCTTCGATCCAGGCCGCAAGGTTCAACGAACCTGTTCTCCCCGGGGGTACCTCACCGACATTATCTACTTTAAGGGTTTGTGGACAGTCTCCATGTGAAAACATCGGTCCAGTAAATATGGTCTGTCTTTTTGAGGCTTGCACGATTGTCGAACACTCATTTTCTGTTGTCGAATAGTTTCGTTTAGCTGGTGTTTATACAGATTTGCATATTAAACGACACCTCCATCCTGCTTTAGTTTATCTGCGATTCCCATGTCACTTGCATGTGTTGCAACAAGAGAGCTCTGGCTAGCGTCTGACACTTTCAGAGTCAGATTTCCTTTCTTCCTCAGATGTAAAATTGTGACAAAGCTGGATTAGCTCCTTCTGACCGGTGGAACCGACAATCTTTTTCAATATTTTGCATGAGAAGCTTGTAGTGTCACTTAATTTTTCTGTGAGGTGGTTATATAATCAACGCGACTAAGAGGATGCTTCATTGACTTCTTCATTGTTAGAACCAGAGTTGCCTCAGTTCTCTGCACTTCCTCAGACAATGGTTAAATCAAACCCTGACCGATCTTGTGACCTAGTAGTACAACTGTTTTTTCGTTGGTTACGACTCCGGACTACTGGTCCGTAGGCCGGCATGTTCATGCTTCTGCAATATAGCTGAAACCTACATTGAACACTCTACCTCATTGACTCAACAAATGACATTATCTCTTCCACAGATAAAAACAATGAGTAATCCGTCAAGTGTTTTGAGTATCAGACACCTGAATGAAAAAGTGGCACCCGATAGCTCAAACGGTCCACGTTTAGACTGAAACGTTTTTACTTCAACACTAAGAGCTATTTTGTCTTTACCAGACAGCCTGACTGACATGTGTCAGTATCTTCGTTGCAATTCCAGCATCATAAGTATCCTGACCTTCTGCGGTTTATCAAAAACCAACGAAGGTGCTGAAATGGCAATGAATTTACTAACTGTTATCTAGCTGGGCCGACTGAAATCGACACATACTTGCAGTTTCTCACTGGGTCTATGCGCCAACAAGGTGGAAAACTGAATAGGCTATCCGCCTTCTTGTTGATTTCTTTTTTCAGCACATCTTCCACTTGTTGCTCAGTTTACTGCTGCAAGTGCATTGGAGTTCTGCGACGAAACAGTCGCTACCGCTTCGGCTCACTGGGGATTTCGTATTCATTTGAATCACAATATCCGCACGAGTCTTGGTCTACAGTGCACAATTCGGAATTAGCGTGCCACTTAATTCAACAGTGGACTGTAACATGCTGGACTCGATTTTAATGGGTTCGGCTTAATTTGTTCAAGTGGTAACTGGCACTTTCCATTTGGAGAAACCACCACATACTTCGTTACTCACTTATCTTGTTTCAGGTTAACCACGGCCTCAGCACAGTCAAGAGCATCTGATTCCAATATAATCTGGCGTGCGTCGGAAGAAATGACGGACGGCTGTTTGATTATATTATCACCGGGCAAATGTTATACTATGCCACTGTCTTTGAGCCAAAGTTTATCAGCTGTTTGAACGACCAGTACTCACAGCTTAACGATCTTCCCAGCTTTGGCCTGATTAATAAAATCGCTGCCCCAGTGTCAGTCAGACTGTAGTTATAGTCCCCAATGATTTCTGCCTCAGCCTGAGCAACTGTCCTGTAAATCGCATTTATTACCGAATTTACCGTTTCAAACGAAAAGCAAACAATGTAACGTTCCGCTAAGTGCCACATTTTCCTGCTGTCTGGTAGTGTCGAAATTTGCCGCACCTGTGTCACTCTTTTGCTAGGAGTTTCCCCAATTTTCCACATTTTCAAAGCCAGTACTTCCTAGTTGGGATTTTCTATTGCAATTCGTCCAGTTTGTTTGGTTCGGTTGTTTTGATCTCGTTGACCACCATGGAGATTCCAACGAGAAATCGACGGACCACGTCAGCCAACGTTTCCAAATTTTTCAAACGGACGATCGGAGCAGTCTTGGAGTGTTCCCGGACTGCCAGTGACATTCTGTCCATAAGATGATCAATCAGCACACACTGTACCGAGTCCTTGCGAAATTATGGTGGGGGTGCTTGGTGGCGCTGTTTGTAGCGAGTGGAGTGTCGTCCTTGGGACACCGTCAAAAGTCTTGGAATCACCACATTGTCTCCGGGTGAAAAAAGAAAGCAAGCAGCCATCCGAAAGGTCTATTAGAGTGACGTCGAAATCGCATTATCCAAGACTCCCCTAGTATTTGCTAGTATGGAAATACGACTGATACTGTTAACAGTGGCAGATCCGCGTCGATCGTGTTTTTTGTGTTTCTTTCGTTGTTATGTCCTGTTCATCACATTGAGACAGCCAAACATAATGATACTCAGTCGATTCTCACCATCGCAAACCGAACGACAATGAAAACCAAGACTCGGCGCGTTGACCTCTGTATACTGATATCGACCCTGAAAAATAGTGTACACAGAAGACAGGTCAAGCTAGCGAGGCGTGGAACGAGCTGTGTTTCTAACCACAGGGAGTATATTACCAATTAATAGCTTGACTGAAACAAAGGTAGATATAAGACTAAAACCATTAAAGGTGTACATTAGACTGCGACTACCAAGACTACCGTTTACTATAGACGAAGCGTAGCACGTTTCTAGAGACTTGGTAAGAATTACACATGCCTTCGTTCGTCCAGAGAGAGAGAGGGAGGGAGAAAACTCATATCTCTTTGCTGATCACAGATACAGGGTGATACACATGAAGAATAATGACATCGGAGATTTTGGGCAGGTAATGCCGAAGTTTGGAGGAGGGTCGGTCGAAAATGTTTGTTTCGCTGATAGGATTATTTTATTTAAATTACTTAGTCTTCGGTGCGTATCTTCTCTGTCGCAGCAGGCGGCTTAATCATATAAACTCTTGACAGAAGAGGGGGCTAATTTTATCCGCTTCTGTGCGATGGGTAACCGGGAGTTGTCTCTCTAGGCACCATGTTCAAACCGTCTGGAAATGATAAAAATCATACATCAGAAATGTACAGTGGAATGCGACCATGAAAAGTAATATTTTCTGTAGTGGCTACATACTAAAACTAGAAGAAAGTTATGTTCCTGTTAATTCACGAAGGGCTGGTGAATCCTTCGTGCGCTGATGTAATCGGAATTCACTGTTTGAAGTTCGTATAGTCATTCCTAAGAGCAAAGCAGGAATCTAACCACGGCTGCGAGGCACACAGTTAGCAGTAAAGTGAACTTAACAAAATACAAACTACTCGGCATGTCTTTCACACACAGAACTATGAGTTGAAGCGACTTTTCTATTGATACTCCAAACAAGCGTATTCGGTACTAATGCTCTGGAATGTCGACGTGTAGCTGCCACGATCAGAAATAACTTCATTCAAGTACAACCTACTCACGTTTGCTCTCAGGGCATGTTGCACAGGTAACCTTGCTGGACCTTAGGAAAGAATCGCAAAAGCGGCATCCTCTCACCCCATTAAAAACTGCTTACACCTTTATGGAACTCGAAGAATGATATGCTAATACTGATGAGTGGTCAGGAATATGGTGAACTTCAAGTTGAACATCACCCAAAATTGATCACAGCTGTCGCATTCTCATAGACTTTCCAGTCAGCCCCTTTCGAAAAGAAACACTAGATCCGAGTTTCGCTCTCATTAGAGTTCGTCAGTGGTGCATATCATCGCCACTGCCGGGACTATAACTCGAGTCACGCTTTCATGAGGCAACAGTGTTTACCACTACGTCATTGACCTCACATTAGGCACGACCGAATTATCATATGTGAGTGCCCAATCACTTTCGCTTGTGAGTAATTATCAGGTTGCCCGATTGTCTGGATAGGAGACGCAGTTACTGTTTGTTAGCTCCAGTCGATAACCCGGCAATTAGGATTTCATAGACAGGTTGAAACCTCCGATCTCATTAACCCTGTAGAAAGAGTAATGATGGGTAGTCGGAGACCTGGTTAACTTTGAAGGAGGCCGATTGTAATATCTTTGGGAATGCGAGAGCTGCGATCAGTTGTTAGTAATGTTCAACTTGAATTATACCAATACATTTTTGTCA
The DNA here is from genome assembly GCA_013368495.1 of Paragonimus heterotremus. NCBI lineage: Eukaryota > Metazoa > Platyhelminthes > Trematoda > Plagiorchiida > Troglotrematidae > Paragonimus > Paragonimus heterotremus. Next base: position 109,526 of record LUCH01001128.1, on the reverse strand, counting down.
CCCGAACGCATTTTTCAGCAGCCTCATTTAGTTGGGCATGATCGTGTGATGAGAAGCTGTCGACAACCCAGGCCATATCGATTTGGAATGGCGACTGCATAGCAGTTGGCTATCACGCAGTCTACAGTCTCCCTACTGAGCAAGTTTCCAACTCACCTTGGCAACCATTTTCATGTTTATTGTGTTGTAATTAGACTGGTGTTTAACTGCAAGAAATAGTCTTTTGTTACCTCCGCAATATTCGTCACCACAAGACTGCACCATGATACGGCGCGACGGCTTGTGCATCTCGGTGATTAAATTAGCTAAACTGGACCGTGTGACGATCACACATTATTAGAGTCATTTACACTAGGCAGGCCAATAGGTAGAGGTCTGGCAAACCAGCTTCTCGATCCTCGGGGTTACCGTTTAGAAGAAGGTTGATTTTTCCTTTCGCAAGGAGTACTAATTTTGGTACATTGCCATCCACCCTCTACTTTGCGGTAGGGTTTCCTGAACCGAAGGTTTTGGTTCAGAACCAAACTAGATTCTAAAACTGCAGTCAACATATGAAGCTGACAATACCCGCACTGTCTACCTGATGCTAGTTTTATACTTTGGGTGACTGTGCCGGCGCTGTTACCAGTCAGGCTGGAGTAAATACAATCCTCAACACGACGGCCACAGCCGCACTGGTAAATTGGATTTTTGTTTGCGGTAGGCTTTGTGCTGTCCGTTTGGCAGATTCTGCGAAACCTTCGGAAATCGTTCCATTGTATTTGTTTGTGCGCCAGTTGACTGTAGTGACGTCGGTGTCAAGGACGCGCTTTACTCGGATCTGGTCACTATCCTTCTGTCGATACTTGGCTCTGATGTAGTGATTCCGGTCGGAGATATAAGCATCCTGGTCGGCCAACTTGGTAAGGTGAAGTCTGGTTTAGGTGGCAGGTTTGGGTTAGCATCGATTCGTTCGGAAAATGGCGAGTAGCTGTTGTGAATGTGCGATCAGCATAGGCATCATCATCATCATCATCATCATCAT
>LUCH01001128.1:67057-102151 GCA_013368495.1 Paragonimus heterotremus | reverse complement strand
CTGACGTTTTCAGTGCACAGCAATAAAGTTTCCTTCAGAATATCACTAGGTAGAGGTAGTGTTATTGTTATTGTAAATTTGGTACTGATGAGTCAATACGAAATGCTTGCATCTACCAGTTTTCGTTTTCTGACTGTTTTGTTTAAACTTCTGAAGGGAATGAACTGTTTTGAATGTGTTATTGTTTGACAAGTTTTATGCCGTACTGTCAACGATGGAAGACATCGTGCCCTACTGAACATTTCTTAATGCGCTTTTCGGCCTCAAAGTGTAAAGTGCTTCGCAAGACTTCCGTGATTACGTAGATTTGGTGTTAGATAATAAGGTTATGGAAGTTGTTGACTGGTTAGTTTACTTGGCAAACTGTATCAGCGGCGGCTGCGGAAGTGTAGGTAATGAGATAAACGCGCGTATCTCTAGAACCAGGGCGGTATTCGTCAACTTAGGACATTTCTGGAGACAGAGAGATACCTTTCTGAAGATCGCGTATACAAGACTCGTTTGGTACAATGTCGACTAATCGCGTTCAGCATCGTGAAGGTTGTTGCCTGGTCGAGTTGTTTGTGTAGTAAGTATACATAACGACGCGGTGCAGTAAAAGCCGCGAGGAAGTGGTCTTGTTGATGACGCCTTACTTTTGCTGACACCTCGGCTGTTTATTTGCAAGGTGCAGGCCACTTGGTGTTGAGTGTTTGAATATAGACGCAGCCATTTTTTATTAGTTAGTTTGCTTTCCTCCCCTTCTGTTTTTTCTTCCTGGCCAGGACCTGGTTTTTCATCATGATTGTGTGACATTTAAGCATCACTGTGCACCACCGATATATTGTTGTCTGCAATAATGATGACCCCACAATTCCTGTGGGCAGTTTTTCAATAGTTTCTGCTCTAACCAAAATTTCCGGGAGGCGGTAATCACCAAATCCGTACATGGGGAAGCCACGCACTTAACTCTGGCCACTGCAAGTGAGAAATAAACATGAGTGCGGTAATTATACTTATATGTTGCAGAAGATTCTTCCAAGATTTATTCAGACTCCCTGAATCTTATAGCGTGTTTCACTGTTGGGAAGTCTGACAACGCATATTTGCTGACCAACGGGGTTCACCCCCAAGTACATATATATATATATATATATATATATATATAATTGAATCAAATTGGTTCATAGATATGCGCTGTCAGACTTTTCAACAACGAGTCAAGATATCTAATTCAAGGCATTTGAATAAACCTTGGAAAAACCCTCTGTAAAAATTAACAAGTCAGTCTTCAGCTACGACAGGTCAGCCGAGCTAGGAATTTCATTTCTACACTTTATAAATTACCAGAATGCAAATCCTCTGGCACAGACATTTCCATGATGAAAGGCGTTATAGTTCAGTCGTTAAAACAACAAATCCATCGCATGAAACATCGCTTTTAAAATTTGCGGTTCTCGCCATGAAGTCCGGACCATGCGAACTGATAGTACATTCGAGTATCCCGAGCTTGTTCTATGCAATGTAGTGGAAGTCGTTGAACTCACAAGCCACCCGAAACACCAAACTATTTCGACTTAGAATACCGTGAACACTGGACGACATGGAGAATGTTGGATACCACAGAGATATACAACATTTTAGTGTTGCATCATGACAGTAGAATGCTTAGCTAGAAACTTTGATGGGTATAGATAAAATGACCGCACATGATGAAGAACAAGTACTTGTGAACAAACGTGATAGCCTAGTTTACACTTTGGGCATAACTATAATTGGTTGAGCCAAGGTGTCTAGAAAAATATAATCAGCGTGCCAGTTCTGTTTTAACACAGCTCTACTATCAGGGAAAGTTTGACTTCGATTGTGATTATCAGGACAGCTACTGTATCTCCTCTGGGGGCATTGGTACACTCCGAATATTACTCATGAACAAATATGGCAGAAAGTTTACATTTCGTAATCCGGTAGTGCAGAATTCGAGGTTAATGGCGTAGTGGTCAACCCAGTTACCTCACAACAGGATGGTCTTCGTTCACATTTCGACCTTGGCAAGGACATGTACCGCTGACGTGCTCGACCAAGAGGGTAGTTCGAGCATAACGCTTCTTTTCGAAATGAACCGGCAAGGAATCCTATGTGAATGCGACTGCCGCGATCACTTGCGAGTGATGGTTAACCTATATCAACCTAAATTCCCTACTGCACATTAGCAAGCAACGAAATTTCTGTTAGTACAAACTAGTTCAGGTGAAATTTTTCTGAGAGTGAATGTCATACATGGGTTTGGCTCTACATGTAAAACTTGGAATGAATCTGGAGTAGTAATAGGGCAGCCTTACTAATCAGCGAAGTTCATCAAACTTTTAGAAAAGCAGCACTAAACAGTCTTGTGAAGCGAAACTGATGGGGGTGAAAACGGTTACATCAGTCAGATGTCTGTGACATGAAAATGTGGATATTCAGGATATGGGCCTAGGTGAGTTACTGACAACCCTACACACAGGGCACAAAAACGTTCATCATGAGCAGCCTTCTTTGTTTGTTTGCTGCGACACAGCCTCAGTAAATAGAACCAACCGGCGTGCTAGCAATAATGAAAGGCCAAACACTAAATTTGTACTTCCGAACCATAAACGGAACGGATATGCGAAACCGATAACTCTTTTGGTTTTTAACTCGTTGTGGCTTAACCAAGGAATTACTTAATACTGAATCTGTAATTAAAAATTTCGCAACAAAAGAACCCTGTGATATTCTGATCTCATGTAGGATGCTGGACTGATCGTAAAATGTCATTTACGAACAGGTACGCAGCGACTCAAATTCTAAGAAATATCTAAACTCGTGGAGTTGGTGAGGATGGATTTCAGGCTCAAATGTAGCCCAACAGCTTTGCGCTCAAAAGTTGTGGTAGTGGTTGTGTATTGGTTAAAACTTTCCACAGTTTTAACACTACAATTAGGCCAGGAAGAAGGGCATAGCTTAAACCGAAGACTGAAGCGGAGTGAGCACATCTTTATCACCTACTCCATTAACAGTTTTCTACTGGCTCAAGCTAACCACGCGGGGCGCTTCGCTGTCCTTTATAAATCAGGAAATAATCAATCTCGGAAATGACGAGCTTTGTGAACATGTCTCCTGAAACATAAGAGCATAGTAGATTTAAGTTCTGGAGTTTGAAGTGGAGCTCACCAGAAAACAACGAGAGAGTAAAGTACTCAAAACATTCAAAGGGTTCAGGTTATTACCTGACAAGACAGGCTTGATAACAAGAGGTGAACAGGTGAGCATACTGAAATGTTCTCTTGTGACTGAAAATTTCTAATTGTTGAGGCCTGACTCGGCATAGTATCAATGGACTTCAATGCATCAGAAGGCGTAAGCTTTTTAGGACAATCAGCGGTAACCGAAGACTGGACGCTTTAACTGTCGGAAATAACCGAATGGTTGAAAGGTCGTGGTTTGACATAAAATCAGTAGAGCCAACAACGTATACAACAACAGCAGAAAATGGGCGAGAATCTTTGGTTGTCTAAAGGCGCGTGAACTGAACACATCTTTTAATTATGAGGACTGTTCGAGTGTTAACTATCTTATTACATTTGTGGCACTTAAAAACGAGAAGTGAGCACGCTAGCCAAAAACGTTTGTGACCGCAGGCTATAATTTGTTGAATTTTGGGTAGAGTTTTGGTTAAGATAAAAGGGTTCGAACGATGCATAACATTATTGATCCACTCTTGCAGACTGTCTCTGTTGATATGCTAGGTTCTTTTCATTGTCATCGCCATACAATATCAATAACATGTTAAACAAAATGCCCACACTGTTTGACTTTATGCTTACTAAAACTGGTACGGATATCTTACATATAATACAATGTTAGGCTACTTTACCTCGGGTTCAACATCTTTGAATTGTTTACAGAGGGTTTCAGGAGATGGATCATCGGTTACTTTTGTGGAACACTAGAGCTACTTAACCCCATAGTTAGCCTTGCCATAGGCTGAAACTGCAAATAGTCACCGAAAGTATATCACGTAGCCCGAGTTTGGTACGAAGTTGGACTCTCAACAATTTTGGAGGAGACTGGTTGAGCTCACATAATAAATAGATGCTTGAATGGAGCGTGTAAAATAAGTAGGATGTTCAGAGAACGTTGAAATTTTTACTGCGATCAGAGGGCCCATACCAACAACAGTAGGAAAGTAAAAAAAATTCATTCTTTCTATTTTTTTGCATGTATGACAAAGTTTTATGGTCCCTAAAGTAGTCTCCGACATCCAGCGTACTAGAGTTAATATTCACATTTTTAAGTTGTAGAAATGCGGTTGACAGTTTGTATACAGCGACTCCCAGCACAGTAGTCTCAACTTATTAGGAGTAATTATAAATACACTTCAAATTTACTACGAAATAATGATAAAAGATTTAAGAGAGCCGTCAGAAACGTAGTATCATCAGAATTCACACAAGTGAAAGTGGTTGGGCACTCACATATGATAATTCGGTCGTGCCTAATGTGAGGTCAATGACGTAGTGGTAAACACTGTTGCCTCATGAAAGCGTGACTCGAGCTATTGTCCCGGCAGTGGCGATGATATGCACCACTGACGAGCTCTAATGAGAGCGAAACTCGGGTCTAGTGTTTCTTTTCGAAAGGGGCTGACTGGAAAGTCTATGAGAATGCGACAGCTGTGATCAATTTTGGGTGATGTTCAATCTATATAAATTCGACGCAACATAATTTTATGTGTATTTAAACAGTAAACCTAACATGAATCAGTTTTCAATTATAAACACCATATATAACTACAACTATAATCACAATTACGATCAATTATACTCAACGTTGATTGATGTTCACTGCTCCGCTGTATACATTACATGAAGGTACACAGACAATCCTGACCAAAAGGACATACAGACATTGGCGCTTATGGAACAACACCCAAAGAATGTATCAATGACTATGGAGAAACACATAATTGAGGTTTTTGGGTAATAAATGATGCTGGATATAGGTTAGCAAGTCCATGTGTTGATAACAAACAACGAGTAAGTAGAAATACCAAACTGAATTGTCGAAGAGCTTTGTTGTCTACCTTGACTATTGAAACCTTATCAGTGCTATCAAAACACGGTAATGGAGCTACTACTGAAATCTGGCTATGCTGCGTCCTCGCGGAAGTGATGCAAATATGGAATGGTGCTGGCTTCTAGGTTTGAATCTCTGGGCAATTTTATTTGTGCCGTTCGTGGCTGTTTGTTATTGTAGGCTCTTCGAGTTCCACTTAATGGAGATTTGACGTGAAAGTTCCAGTACGTCTTTATTCAGTACCGTGAATGGCAGTGCTGTTGTCAACCCGAACAGTAGCACCTCTCAAACTGTTTGACAGGGGTGGTGAAGACTTTGTTAGTTTATGCCTACGTCCTCGTTTCGTAGCCTTTTAATTGCTTTCAACAGTCATCGGCCACACTGAACACTGTGAAACAAGACGATCATTCTGTCAGCGCACGGATAACCTGACTCAACAAGTGTAGACTGGGCATTTTTAAATCAAAAGGTGTTTTTGCACAAAAAGTCCACGTCACACTTGAAGAAGATAACCTGTTCTGCTGTTTTTACTGTCTAGCATTTAGAGTGTATTGGACTGTCGATGTAAGCTGTCTCCTAGTGTGTTGAATTCACGTGGAAGTGACCAAACTATACAAGGATTAACCTGAACAGTTGGCGAAACCACAGTCAAAAGAAAACTGTGCTACAAATATACTAACCACCTACATTTCAATGGCGTCATTTCGGTCCACTATAATTAGAAACCCTATTGGCTTGCCTGTTTGTGAACGCTGTTATAACAATGTGCACCTGTAGAACTGGTGGAATAAACAAACTTTACCATAGCTACAGTAAAGGACTTGATGTAGGCTTCTCGTGACAGTTCATCCTGCAACCAGGAGAGCTGAACAGACGGTAATATATAAAATAATTAGGTTTCAAAAAGCATCCAGCATAGAAATCAACACGGTCAAGGGTATTTCTATCAGCGGTAAACAATGAACGAATGGTTTTGATAATTAATTAGCTGAAATCTTTCGAGTTAAGCCTCACCGATAACCCCTTACAGTTCTCTGTATGCTGCTTCTGTTCTTATTTTCGTATGGGTAATAGCCTAGTAGCTATACCATTTTAGAGACTGAATATCCTTAAATATGTTCAGTTGCTTATACGTCAGTTCAACATTTGGACGATTGCTTGGCCTGGGAAAAATCGTAGGACAAATGTGAATGCAATCTCACTTATAACAATGTCGTATGTATTGACAATCCAACAACTTGATGCAACTCTCAGCGAACAGTCTAGTTTCTATGGTGGATAAGCGAGGTCCGCAGCAGAAATTATTGAAGTGGTGGGCTATAAACAAACTGATAGTTTCGACGAAACACATAATTTAATATGAGCTGATTGCCAGAGGAAGGCTAAAGTAAAATTAACCGCAACTTCAATTCAGCCATGACGCATGAACCATACATTATGCTGGTTTCCACATAGAGAATTTTTGGGACGTACGCACTGGTAAACTACCACAATAATCACACAATGCTATTCATGTGATGGTAGTCAATTAGACAACACGATGACTAAGCTTGGCAGTTCTGAACACATCTTCGTCTCTAACAGGCTGTGTTATCGAATCACAATGTGAATCTGATCACATTCATATTATGATTTCTTCGTCTCAACGATAAGGGAAATGCTTTGGACACTACGTACTACGGAGATAGTTGAAGACATCATATACTTTCTTCCTGATATTGCCACGCGATTTGCTAGCGCAGCCCAAGTAAGTAAAATGGTTCGAAATGTTTGCGGGTTGCCAACGATAAACAAAGAAGAAAGGTAGGTGGAAATCAATGTAATAACAATTTGAAGTTGTAAAGCGTATCTTATATAAAGCATTCTGTTCAGTAATAATGTTAGGTGTCATCTGCATGTCTTCGACAGAAGGCAAAACGATAAAGAGTGGTCTGCATATCCTATGCCGATCGATAATAACCTGCATATTAAAATTACTGGCTTCGTTGAGCACACCTTGTAGAGCGCCGTCTAAGGCAAAGTCAGATAGAAACGATACATACCTGTGACTGATGATCATAGACTTGTTAAATAAGCATATATCAATTTCAGCCAGTCAGCATATTCACATGTGTCTTGGATACAGAGAAGACAGTTCCGAACAGATATACAGCAACGAAATCGAAGACGGTTTCAAGATAGCAGAAGACCCAGCACTGTTGACTATCTACGGTAACGTCGAGGTTCCAAGGTCATTAGCAGAGTCAAAAATGCTACCAGCGTAACAACTGATAGACTTGGATTCTGCTTGTTCTTCCCGGAACTGACCTTCATTCGGTTGTATCAAACTAACGATATGAGACCACTGTATCTGAGATCTTCATATAGAGTTCATATATTTTTTGGTAACGGGAATAACTGTAAAAAAGGTCTAACCATGTAACCTTCCTTCGTTCCGTGGACCATCCAAAACACTATCATCATTTCAGCTATTCTCTGTGATCGCCACCTATGAAGGGTATAATAACGGAATATCTGATCCTGTTCCTTGCTACACTTTAACTGTACAATCCTTTGAGTAGTTTCTGATTCAGACCAGATCAGATGGTTGATGACGATCAGGTCAACCACCAGAGCAGATCGACCCACCTGTCACACAGACGAGGCCAACTGATCGCAATTGAACTTTCGTTTTCAACTCTTATCTTACTAACATTAGACGGACAAATGACACAAACACGAAGTAAAGGGAACACCACGATGATACTCCCAATGAAAAGGGTACGCTGCATCCGTTTCTGTCTATCAGACGAATGATGCTGGCTATCATTGCACAAACTTTATTCGGCGTGTTCTGTAGGTTTCGTCGATCGATGTCTTAACCAGTATCAGAAGAAATCAAGAGGCTCTTATTTCCGATGTTCAGATGCCTAACACAAATTCTTTTCTTTCACAACTTAACAGCCCTGTTTTTGTTTTCGTGGCATCTACAGTTGCGCTCTGGTTTTATCAAGGTGTTTTCACCTGATACTACCTAGGAAACTGTTGCCAATGATTCTCAATGACCGCTTCCCAAGAAATGTTCGCCCGTCTGCCAATCGACAGTTTTATGTATAAGCGCAAATTACTTCTGAGTAGACGAAAGAACGAAATCGGCACAATGAACAATTTGGTCTGGGCCTAGTTGGTTACTCTGAAATACACATTAGTTATTAACTGAGTGACACCGCACACGATTGTCTTCAATATGATCATCTTTGTTAATGACCGGGCTGCACAAATCAAACTTCATGTGGTGCACTACTTTGTTATTTGAAATGTAGCACTTCCGGCGTACTGACTGTGGGGTGCACATATCTGCATCAATTTCTCACAGCAGTCGATGTGTTGTGGTGTGGCATCATGCATGTTATCCAGCCAATTCTCTTTTGGAGAACGACAACCTATTAAACATTCAAATCAGTTGCTGTTACGATGGTTTATTTCAGAAGGACAACCAGAACTGAACGGGCTGCATTAACAACAACAGATGAACCATCATCAATAGGAACCCCTGCCAAGATAACGAACTCGCAGCCTTTTTGAGTTACTTTGGTGGATCTTCATAAGCGCACTGTCTGCTAGTATACAAGTGACTATTCACTAGAGTCTGTTTGAAAAAGAATTACTTCACTTGGGCATGTAACGAGATCTTCATTTCGGCCTAACTACAACATTTGGGTCTTACGCTACTCGAGGGTCAGTGGGAGAACCGCTTGGATTAACAACTGTGTACAAGTGAACCCAAGTTGTTAATGGTACTGGGGCTGCTGATTCATCTTTCAACGACAAATAACATGCTAGCTTTGGCTCTGTGGCGATAAGTGGACCAGAACAGCGTGATCCATCAACATTAGAAATATTAGAAGTAAAGGAACACGACTTGAATGTGTACAGTCGGCCAGAAAAATTAAAACGTTTTTTTACTAAAGTGATTGCTGAGACCGACCGGGATTTTGTGTATAGAACTGGGCAATTATTAGTACAGATCCGGTTTAGCAGCTGGAACTTGCAGTCTAGTGTAAGATTAAGAATGAGTTAAACATGACCGTTCTGTTGCTATAAGACTACCCAAGGTGACATGGTGTCATCGTTTGCACTGTCTGGTTCAAATATTTAATGGTGTTCAGGCTATTGCAGCTGACGCCGCTGACTACGTCAGTACTGACAGAATGGAAAGCTGCACAAACAAACTGGTTAACTCTGGATGTGGAGTTACTGGAACCACTTTCCAACTTTGAATAACGCCAAAAATTTCGGTGCTAATGGATCATATAGGACAAGATGTCGGTGTCGTTTGTGTTGGTCCATAACAGCGGACAAAAGAATGTCACTTTAGAAGATCGGAACCCTAGGGATGAGCTGTCAAGTAGTTTATAATGACGACTGTATGAATAAATGGAGAAGGACAGTTAGAAATACTGACGAAAAGAGCTGCACCAGGTAAGATACACTGTGTGACATAACTGTGAAACCGCCTTGTTTCTTGTCGATGATTTCGTACATTGAAAGGCCAAGAAGCACACTTTACATGCTTAACTACTTAAACATGTCACATCTTAGAATGCACTAAATTCAAGTGGTTGAAATCTATATTTACTTTTTCGGTAAAGAAAGCTATAAGGGTAAACGTGACAGAACCGTAAGGCCACAGCGGTAACTCCCCCTCCCCACAGGTTACTTGTTCGCCCTTCGTTACGTTTCAGAACCTCAGTAAAGCGTTTTGCTTTACGCCCTAGTAATGATTCAAAAGGGTTTTATTGAAGTTATGACATACTTCTGCTCTATCATACAACCGTCACTTTCAGCACGTGTCTAAATATGCGGAACATATATTGTCCAAAGGATCGTAGTCTGGCTTGACGCAGGACTACAGAATGATCAGTTTGACCTCGATAACAGCTCCATCCCTTGGTACTGATTAAATGGCGCTATTTGACTTTATTTGAGAAATAAACGGTAAATCGTGCAAAATAAACGTCTACTTCTATTCCTGGTTTTGGCCCAAAATGTACTTCACGTCAGACAGATTTTCTTTGTCATGGACAGTTGATTGTCCAACACAGTGTTGGACAATCTGATGGAAATTGACATGTATCCGCGTAGACTTGCAGGATGAGAGTACTAATCAGTGCACAGCAAAACGCTTGCTTAGCAATATGACAGAATGTCTGTGTTCGAAATACACTACTGTAATATTCAGCTGGCCTCCAACTCGCAACCTGACGTCGTGATCAAATTGGTTTAACGACCCCTGTAGAATAACCTACAAGAAGCGACTGTCGGAATGGGGTAGAGACAGACCTAGACATGGGTAATGCTGTTGATCGGTACTTATTACACGTATTTCAGAACCCTTAAGTGTTTTTGCGGAGAAACTACTGTCACTGGTTGTATTGCGCACCTTACTTGAATAGTAAACCGGCGTTACTGTGAAAGTTTTCGCAACAGCTCGGTTTATTTGTGGAATGATGGAAGCGGTTGAACTGGATAACGTTTGATTATGTGGCGATCGCCTATATTTGCCGCTTAGGTCCTAGGTCCTTAATTATGGTCAGATTGGTTTTTGGGTACGGACTCTGATACGGACAAGTACTGTGCCAACCCATCCTGTACGTTCATATGACTGTCAGGTTTAGCTGGTCTTAGCAACCTCCAGCTCAAAAATCCACTTACGAAGTAAGGGTCTTCGACGCTACAAAGTCTTTGCTCTAACACCCAGTAAGTTAACCAATTAAAAGGGATATAGTGGATTCTAGGAACATTGTCGACGGGAAATCATGCAGTTGTGGTCATTTCTGAGGTTATCTACTTGGTGGAATAAACCTGGGTAAATTAACCAACGTATCTTAGTTAACCATAGGACTGTCAAACTGAACTTCTCCACAACACATTATAAAATGCTGATCCACATTTTAGCATCATCATTTAGTGCTCTGAAGGCGACCTCACTGGATTCACCTTTGATACTGTTTTTCGAGTAATGCACTTTCGACCAATGTAGTACCTGGTTCAGTATTCAGGACAGCGCACAATGTTGCTTTATCCACCGTCCGTTAGCTTTTGACGGGAACTATACCAAGTGAAACTTTGAACCTGTGTGACGAGCTTACCACATGGTAAACATTATCTTTAAACTTAGCTGGTGATTTATTCGCTTGTTCTAGTGCTCTACTTTCCAAACGTAATTATGGTTGATGCCATTACGAGCAGTGATCAAGATCATATTGGTGCTTTGTCCTGCATTCCTTTGAACGGTGGTTAGGGTTTAAGCACAGAAAACGACTTCTAAGATCTCTGACAACTTCATAGCATTTGTCAACGTTCAGTGCGTTGAATTGTGGTTAGTTGTCAAAATAGTGAGCTGCCTCACGAATGACGTTGTGGTTTGTGGATATTGATTAGGGTTCCAGGAGGGTGGTCAGACATACTGGCATTTAGGACAGAAATTCTCTATTTACTAGCTTCAAGTTGGGTCGTGGCAATTCGAATTTTCGACTGATGGTAACTGTTTGAAGGTTCAGAAGCGAAATAACGAACCCTAGTATTAGAAGCGTCTGCTTTCTCATACGTAAACCGGGTTAAATTAAGAAAAGAAAGATATCGTCTATGGCAAAACATTGTGACAGCTACCTCACCCACCTAGATTGTACCGACGCGGGCAATCTTTTGAAATTAGCTGGCAAAGAACGACATAAGTTTAAGTTGAACTCCTTGATTAGCTGTTGTAGGATCGTTCAACACATTTTCATTTTCCAAAGAGATCCATCAAAGTCTTCACGTCATTGTGTTGAGAGCGTATTTCTCAGTCAGAGACAGGGTACAACAGTGTGGTTAGCCAAAGCGACGTTGAAGAATGTTCATATTCTGGTTGTATTTTATCTATGGTTCTAATGCTGCACACCGTTTTATGTCACTTAATGATTCACCACACAAAACTTGATGAGTTATGAAAACCTATTAGAATATTCATTAGAGTAGCAGTCTAAAATCCACATGAAATGGGATAAATTCCCCGTTGTCCGTATACTTACTACTAAACAACTCCAAATCCCTCTTGGGTAATACTAATTTTCCGAGTTCAATCACCAATCCCGACTCTTTTCAGTACTTGTGAAGTATTCCCAATCCTAATACTGTCGAGATAATACAGGGAGTATTATCCGGAATTAATGCACGTTCGACTTGTCCCTTAGTCGCAAACCACATTTTTCCTCAAAGTAGCAACACAACGGTTTAGCGGAGGCAAGTGACAATTGGGTCTTACTGCTGGCTGCCCAGCGACACATCTTTCGCTTGGTTATTCATTCTCTGCCTCTTCATCACACGATGTCACCAATTTTTTCACTTTGTTGTAGTTCCAGTGGCTAAATACAAATTTGGGCTAACTTCAATTTAGCCATTGATGGGTGCGCTCACGGGACTGCATTCATTCAAAAAGTAGTCTTTTGAGTGAACTGTTGACAGTTTACCCCCAAACACTGGTTAGTTAGACAGTCTGTTATGATTCACAGTTATATGAAGTCTATCAGGATGGCTGTGAACCTCTAGATTCAAGCAAAACTAGGCAGAATTTTGAGTTACTCAGGCCAAACAGGTTATGCACGTGGTGACCTAATAGATAACAAAAATGTACAACTTACGACCAACTGGAATCTGTATGAAACTTAATCGTTATCCGTTCATACACACAAAGCAGTAACGCATGCGATAAAATTGAGCGGCCTAAAGAACAAACAATTCGCACTTCATCATGTCATTAACAGAGACATCACAGGGGGAATAAAGTTAACACTGGATGTGTTCACGCCCTGCAGGTACGAGGGTGACCTATTGAACAGTATGTCGGCGTTCCGCTGAGAATCGAGGGTTCTGGCCTGTCAGCCGCCGCTTTGTCACAATATTACTCGCAAAACATACAGCAGTTCATCAGTTCTGCCCGGAATCAACATTACCAACTAGTCCATTGGTGGGATAGCCATTCTGCTGAGCTGACAATGCAGCGACTACATTAAATGGTATTTTTGGTAGTCATACTGCACTGCACACTTTTGACACTTCTGATTTGCAGCTTGTTTTTGTTTTAGTTGGACTGATAATTTGAATATCCGCTCCAGGGCTAAACACACAGCTCGCACCGTTTCTCGATTGCTTGACGTGCTTTCCTCTGTACACGGTTTCCAGGGTCAACAATAACAAACAGAGTCAATGTGTCAAATCTTTTGTTTTTGCTCTTGTACCTCTCTGGATAGGAAGAATCAAGTTGGGCACTGTGACGTTAGTGTGACAGTCAGTTTCGAACGTCTCGCTATGGCTTATCGCTTTTACCTTGGTGAGTTTGTTCCTCTCTCTCTCTCGTAACAGTTGTTTTTCTCCGTTCATGTGTACTTTGGGGTATAATCATTTATATATGTATTTTTTAGTTCGGCTTATTTATTATTTTTGTTGGTTCATAACAATCTAATCACTTACTCTTGTCTGAACTTTTCTGTACGCACGTTGTTTGTCCTTTCATCCGTACTAACGCTTCGGTGGTCCCATTTTCAGAAATGCGCTTTCACTCGGGCAACAAGTGCCATAGTCAGAAACTGACTGTTGTTGGTATCTTGAGCGTCTCGTAATCAAATCAAAAAGTGCACTAAACCCTGAACATATGCTTCAAGTTGATGCAGACTAGACAGCCAAATCCTAATAGCAAACTATGCTGTCGGCGCTGATTGCATTTATTGTCTGGTTTTTGTGCAGAACATAGAGACTGGAACTACGTTTCCGGTTTTTACTGGGGTGCAGGTTGGCACCTCATTTTAAGAACACGATGTGCCGAGCTACCGTAGCACACACTTCCAGGTTCCTGGCAGCACCTCCATAGCCAGTTTGCACAACGCTCCTTAACTCGTATTTGTGCCTCTGGAGAAAACTCCGATGCGTGATTGCGATCGACGCGATACCTAATGCCACATTCGGAATCGATTTTACAGGCACTTTGACTTTTTAGTAGATACGAGTCACTGTAAGCCAGTTGATTTTTGTAACAGGCTAAACACAGTTGACACGCGCGCAACAGTTGCGGGTCATAACACCCACACATATCCAACCAGAAGCTCCTAGGCAATTTTTTGATCTTTTTGTTCGCGTGTCACACGACATTCTATCAGCCAACTTTGATGCAATTCATCAATATCGCACCTAGGGGCCCGCCCGTTGACTCCTGACAACATCAAGCTCATTAGGAAGAATTGGAGCACATGCTCTAGCTCTCAAAGGTCCAAGGGCCTCACCATTACACTAGGATCCTAAAGTGTCAGGTGACTGGCACTCTTGACGTGATCACCGCACACTCAACAAAGCGACCCTACCTGACGTGTACCTATTAACATGCGTGCAAGATTCAGCCATTTGTTTATACGGAAAACTCTTTTTAGGCAAGATATACATGGTATGTGTATTTCATCAGATTCCCGTGGCCAGAGCAGATATATCCAAAATCGCAGCAGCCACAGGTCTCGGCCATTTTCAAATCCTCTCGAATTCCGTCTGTTTTGAGCAACGCTGATCCAACCTTCCAAAGATTCGTTCGTGAGGTTACACGCGGTTTGAATTCCCTCTATCCTTATCTGGACGAAATTTTTGTAGTCAGTTCTTCGTAAGAGGAACATTCTACACATCTTATCTTACTGCAGCTTTTGGCCATGATAAACTCCGCCAAATGCTAACTAGGTGAGGCCACCATCGGGTTTCTGGATCAACAGACCTCAGAAAACGGAATCGCTGCACTGACAGATAAGGCCAAGGCCGTCCATGAATACTTCGAGCCAAATTCCTTCAGACAACTTTGTCGTTTTCGGCGATCTGGCAAACTACTACAGGTGTTTCATTCCCCAGTATGACGATAAAGTATAGCCGATGGCCGACGTCTTCTGCGGAGATGGTGACAAAGTCAAGCTTACGGAGACTGCACGCACGGCATTTATCCGGCTCCAGGATGAGGTCACCGACTTAGCTTTTTTTGCTTATCCTGACCGGAACGCATCGCAGTCAGTTTGAACCGACGCTTTCAACAAAGTTTTCGGTACCACGCTACAGGAATTCGTTGGTAATCAATGAGAACTGTATTCTCCAAATGTTTACACCCCGTGGAATACCGCTACTGCACGTTTTGTAGGGTACTGCTTGCAATCTGTCTAGGTCATTGTCACTTGCATTAGTCCGCGGAAGACAGGCCTTTTGGTTTACGCTGATTACAAACTGCCCACTGTAGCCCGAAATTTTCTGCCGGTGATCGCGACACACTGTGTAACTTGTTTCACCTGGGCATGCACTCTTCACAACAATCTGTTAGTGAACGTTTTGTATGGTCTAAGGTAGACCGCCGGGTCCCGAATTGTCTGTAATGCCGGTCTTTGAAAGTCCAACGCTATACACATAGCCCATCTGGCACTTCTCTTTTGCCAGGTGCACGTTTTCTTCACACGTATGTCGCCCTGGCGAACCAGTTACTACCCTAAGACGGCTCAGGTTATTTGTTGACGTGTGTCGACTGGCTCAAAGAAAGACCTACAGCCATATCGCTAGTAAACTGCTCCTCAGAAACGGTAGCCAGCGCGTTTCTGGAATTTGGTAGTCCGTCAGTTGTGACCACATACAGTGGATCACACTTCGAAAAATACTTTACGACTGTTCTAAATGTTGTCGGACGCAGGAATATTCTCACTACGACTTACTACCCAACAGCAATTGGGAGGGTTTACGTTTACGCTAATCCTTCATGGAAGAATAACCACCCATGGAACACATTTGAAAAGGGGCTGCAAGCTACCGCAGCCCGAATTAGGTTTGGATTGTACTTCTAGGTTGACGGGTGAACTCGTCTCACCTACAGTGACAACGTCGTACAACTGCGACAGCCATACAGCGTGTGGTGCACCGTATGAAAAAACGACGCCCTAGGAAACCACCGTAAGCCGTTCATATGTACAATTAATTACCCTCCTTTACTCGCATCTTTGTAAGTAAGGATGACCCAAGTCATCTACTGCACCCCCGATATACCATTTCCTATCGTGTTTTCTCGACAGACATGGTAACCTCCGCCGTTAACTGCAACGTCAAACGTGATGTAATTTCAGTCGACAAGTTGAACCTTGCATTCGTGGAAGAATTCTCAGCCGCATCCCTCTGCCGACAGGAAGCGTTTCTTGTCTGGAACCTCTAACGTCACTGAAAACCGTTCCGCTCTCGAAACCCTCTGTAAGTGTCCACTCGTTTGCGCTACCGACTCCCGCTTCCTCTATCTTCAGATACAGTCGTCCCGGTGTAATGGATCTAAACGTTGTATACAATCCAAGTGTGGATACGAGATCAAAAAGGTGAGAGAAATGAAAACAACTGACTCACAGTAGTTCGTGAAGGTGCATTGTTTAGAGTTCCACCACACAAAATGGAGTATCCAATTGATGAGATCTGTCGTGTAGTTCCTAAGTAATCTGGAAGGTCACTGCTGAGATAATTCTGATGACAGAAAAATAAGGAAATTCGCCGCAATAGCCGGTTGATTCTGCTATCTTCTAGCTCTCCAAAATCTGTTTACTAGCGATGCTGAACGCAGAGAGAACGCAAGGCTCGCAACCCGAGAAGTGCGATTTGTATTTATTGATTAGTAATTAATTCGATTAGCTTGGTTTAAAGGTGGGCTGTACATATGTAGTTGAGGAAAGTAGAAAGCATGAATAACAATGAGAATTATGGAGTAGAGAATACCGTACAAAAAGCTGCACCAGCAGAGAACTTCAGAAACTTGTGGTTTTGCACAATATGCTCGCATTTCTCATTTTGTAAAATGACGTTTATACAATAAAAGATATAGGATTTCGTACTCACGACTGCGTCCAAATAAAAACTTTGACTTACCTTGGTTATTTTAGAGGTGGTCGTAGGTATAAGAAGAACCTTTTTTCTGCTAACTTATGTATTTCTGGTCTGTTGCTTATTTGTACTTCCACAAACGAGAAAATGTTACTAGCTGCTTACACTCACAGCTGTACTTTCCTCAGTTATTTGATTTACTAACAGGTCCACGAACAAAAAAGTGTTGCTCAGGATCATGTCTACCCATATCTTAAGCATTCCTTTGGAGTTCAATTACAATTACATTTACAAACACGAAGAGCAGGGAAATAGACAGCACTATTCAAAGCACCAAATCCGCATAAGTTATCGATCTCTCGGTTATTAGTGATCAAAGTAATTAAGCTGATGCAGTAATTATTTTCCATCTATCAAGCGGATACTTCACCCTTCTTCACATTTCAGGCGATCCGAACATTACGCATGAAGGTGCAGCTTCAGGTTAGCCAATTTACAGTACAGGATAAATCTATCCCCTTTTCTCCTAAGGGTTTTTAGAATTGACCAACCTGTTGTGGTAGAGGAGAAGCGTACTAAAGACTGAATAATTCGAATAAAGGAATTTTATTAACGCAGCAGTTATTCTTGACTGACCCTTCCAGTGTAATTTGCTATTCAGTGCCCGGAATCCCTGATCTTATTATCCCCCACACTTACCACCTCGTAAGTTTGAGCAGTAATTACGGAAGAACAAGTACTGAAGTCACTTTATTCTAACTAGCTTTCTGGGACAGTGCCATGTGGCGTCTATAATAAACAAAGGTCTTAATGAACGTACTACAGTGTAAATCTGTGATGATTTTGCTTTTCTGCTTACCTTTGTTTCAGCCAAGCTGTTAAATTCTCACCTCTGTCCCGGGGCTAAAACAAAGCTCGCTCTGTATCCTGCTAGCTTAACCTGTTTTCTATGTGCAGACTATTTTCTCCGATCGATAAAAACAGCGGGGTCAACATGCTGAGTCTCTGTTGTACTTATCATACGTTTCGCGATAGTGAGAATCGGACTGGTTATTATTCTGCTGTATATTGATATCTGGTACTCGCCTGGTTCTGCTTTCTACTGCTATTAACTAAATCCCAGATTTGGCATTAGCCCACTTCATCACCAGTTTATCTTTGTATAGCCATCTTAGTAACCATATATGTTAGCAGTTGATTAAGTGAACACTACTGAGCTACTGAGCCACAAATCAGCCGAATCAACTCAGTAGTCAGCCAATCACATTAATAGCATCATTTTATAAGCCAGCTAACTGCGCACGTTACCGACTGTGTATTTGTTACAGACCTTTTCAGCTTGAGTACATAAGCACTACCACTTTGTTCTTCTTTTAAAACGGCTTCTTCTCTTACCCTGGTCGTTGAAAATGCGGTTCAAATAATCACCGACCGCTACTCATTGACTTCTGTGTTAAAACTTACCTGATCCTTCTGAAAGCTGTAGAATTACCATCGACATCTAGGTTGTTTTTTCTGTAACCACATGCTGCACATTACCATTAAGATAACCTAGAGACCTGAGTGTTCACGGAGTTTGGTGTGTACACGTTTGAGGATAAACGTCCGCGTCGTTTATACATATATATATCTCAGCCGTATACACTGGTCTGATATGACAGTACACTAATACAGTAGCAGTACAGTTCATGTGGGGTGTTCATCCTAGTCACTGATTTCAATTCTGAAGGACTGTTTGATGCATTCGATACCAGTCCATGAAGTCTGCGCTTGCATCGTTTGGATAAAATTGGATGTCATCCTCTTTTTTCTATATTCTTACATGGAGGTCTAAATTTCAGAAGGTTCATAGCTCATTTTGTTATGTGAATTTGTTTGATGACCTTCGCTATGCTGGAATACATTCATTCAAAAATCAAAATGCGGCATTTTTTGAACTGACTGAGCACTGAACTTTAATAGTACGATGAAATTATACGTAACCTGCTTCCATTCGAAGCCGAGACGATCGCTGATCGAGTCCTGAGTTATTGATTCATCCGGGCGACACCCAGATCTTTATAGATCTTCTGGCTGACCTGCTCGTGCCATATGATGGGACAAATGATCAGTTGACTTGCTTGTAAGTTGTGCCCACATGTGGAGGATGAAAGTAGTGCTGATCTTCAAATCCCATAATTTACCTCGGTTTCAGTATCCTCGATGACGTACCATAAGATCGATTGTACATTTTGTTGAACAAATTTTTGTTCCCGTTTTTCAACTGGTTTTTCAAAACTGTCACTGAGTTAACACAGAAGGAAATGTTATAAAGCAAGATCAGCATTTGTGCTAATTCGAAATCAACCTTGCAGGATGACCAAGTATATCAAATCCGGACTAGATAAACTGCATGCTAATAGATTTTTTTTCGTTGTCTTCGTTTACGAACAGCGCTCAAAATGCGCACACGGACCTACTATTCATCAGTGGATTGGCGAACTCTACATCTATATTGGTATGTCTAACATAATTTTGTGTGAGCTGCCAGCCGTAATCCTACTGTCTGCTGATGCTAGGCGCTAGTAAGGTACTGGGCCGATCTTCGACCTTCGGGTAAATTCATGTTGACAGCAAAGCCTTTCTCTTTTACTCAATCGTGATGCAATCGTTTATAATCTCAGGCCCAGATTGAAAACATTTTGTTTGGTGTAATTTTCATGTCCGTCTAGTGTCATCGTCAAGGTATCCGGCTTTCTGCTAGGTCAAAGTCACTTAACTGTAGCATATTTATTAACAGAATTAGTACTTTCCTGATTGGTTACTTGCTAGTGATGTTCCTAGCTGAGTGTGGTGATAAGTAGTGGTGACTTTTTGGTCTACCCCTTATCGCGAAGTCCTTTCAGTGCGATTCTTTTGCACCTAGAATCTATTTGTTCACCTTGTAATACGTCTTTGCATGCATACGTTGCTTTATCTAGCTTCGTATAAATAACTGCAGTAATTCCCTGTTACCATTTAACTAAAATAAATTGTATATTCGGATTTTTGAACATATCAAACTCATTTATGAAAACATAATTTGGACAAAATGATTGTTATCTTGCCACAAACCTCAGGTGAGTTTGGAAATTACGAAGGAACCCAGCCTCGATCATTACCTTGAAAAAATCACTGACAACGAAAATTCCACAGGTAACAGAAAAAGCTATGGGTGAGTGAAAACCTGAAGACCTGTTTGACCCAATGGAGAAACATATTGGGGCGAAATGGGATACGAATTTACATTCTACCAACTGTATATCGTAGGGGAAACTCTACTTTCCAACTATTTAAGCTGCTTGTGAATTAAAATAAAAACAAATCTGGTGGTTAAACTTAATTTCTAATGAACGGCGCAGCTTTCCATCTTTTGTTGCATAAAAACCGGATTGATGAAAACAAGATATTGATAGCCACAGCCAAAGCAAAATTTCCCATGATTATGAACGAGCTGCATTATGATTTGATGCGTTCATCTTGGTTTGTTATAGTTGACATTTTTGTCATTCATCTGTATCTTTGGTGTTTAATGTAATTAACGGTTGTCCATGTGTGGTAAGTAGAAAACTTAGCAAAACGGAGTGCGTCTACATCTTTTTTTAACGAGACGCCGACTCCAATAAATTTTTGTGCTCCTGACGCTGCGTCCACACCAAATTAAGATGTTCACCCTCGGCAAACGAGATATCAAATTAGAGCGCTAAGTACGCACAGGTTATCGATTGCTTTATGTGTGGTAATCAGCCTACGCATGTTTCATTACGCTTGTGCTACAACTTCTTAAATGGGTCCGGTCAACCATAAGTTCAGTAGTGGGTGAGTTGTATGAGCCAGTAATTAAAAGTGTTTTGCGTGGGCAAGTAAAATTAAAGTAGCAAGCTTGTTTTACGTTGAACTTCACCATCGTTGCCAAATGGCCTTTGATGTTGAATTTTATTCCTAAGTCTATTATTGTGCAATCATTTTAAAGGACATCGAAATATTAGTATTCTCGCGAGAGAGGAGTTATTTTTCCGTTTTACCTTTTGAATATAAACTTAACTGGTGTGAGTAATACGGTATCACACTTTGTTGTATTATGGCGTCCTATTGTTAATTAGTTAAGTAGCAATATTCCGGTGAAATTTGGTGCTCACATTAACTACAAGGTCTAACAGCTTATGTACTGACACACGGTTCCCTATTTATCTGTAGGGTGACTACAACATAAATGCTCTCACGTTCGTTGCTGTAATGCGCTGCACTAAGTTATAGGAGTCTGTCTTGTCATCCGTTGAGCTGGCCGGAAGACAATAAAGCTTTTTCAGAAATCCCTGATTCTCCTTTTTACGTTAGATGAGCGCTGCTATGTATGACTGGGTGTAAGGTGTTGAAGAATCGGAGGAAATTAGACAGCGGTAATAGACTGAGTGGGGTTTTGTTAGGCAGGGACAAAATTATTGCAGTTCAGATTTGCGACTGGATGACATGTTTGTTTGGACCTGAACGAACAGTCACGACATCCAAAACTCTAACTCATGACGTTGAGGCAGAATGTCCAATACAATAACCGTTAAGCCATTTTGCTTCCCCTAATGCACACCGATGAACAGTTTTGTTGACATTGACACAACTGCGCCTATGTTGCTTACATTCTACTAGTCTGGTCTTGTATCTGCTGTTGCTACAATTGTACGGTATTGCTATTGTGTTGAGTAAACACGTACCTCTAGTAACTACCCTCCTACGCTGGATTCTGCTAAAAGATGTCAATATTTGGAATAATCTTCAGACACTACTTTAGTGCAAATTGTTACAACAATCGCCAATGTGGAGTTTCAGTTTTGGTCGAAACCTTTGTCGTTTTTTGACAGCTTTGGCTTATTTCTTAGTGTGGGCATTCGAAGCCTTTTTCTTGCCTCCTGTGTCATTATCCGTTCACAAGATAACTAACAACACGAAGACAACCATACCCATTGCCAAGTATGATTATGAGGACAGGCTCATCTGATCCGGCTTATGGGAGTGGTTTGCAATAGTTTCGTTGATGACCAGAATGTGTAGTACTATTAGGCCTCCTAAAGTAGTTGGTGACAGTCAGCTGGAGAACAAAATTCAAAGACTGTGAAACTGACTTCGTAGCATCTGAAAAATGAACCCAAATAGCAAGTAAACAGCAAAGAATAAGGTGTTTGTTGTAATTCCTTCATGACTGGAGGCGTCTTAGTTTGTGGATTTAGGTTATTTCCAAACTGAACACTACCTACACTTCATCGCAGCCTTCTTAATTAGATAAGCCCTTCGGATAGCTCACTTTGAAAAGAAGCACCAGACTGGGGTTTTGCTCTTATTACAGCTAATCAGTGGAACATATCCTTGTCCCGATGGGAGTTTGCATTCTGACCCTTGTGCTTGTGAGACTAGCGTATTAACCACAACGCTGCGACACTTTCGAGGTTATGGGTTCCTTGAGGGACATTAATGTTAGACACCAGCACATGGACTCCCTTTATGTCACTCCGTTATTCACAAATGTTCTGTTGGTGGAGACAATTAATTTTTTGTGTGATCAGACCGTACAACCCGAAAGTGTTTTCGGATTACAAAACCCAAATCTGAAAGAATTACTTTTATGGTGCATCCTCAATGTTCACTTTATGTTCAGCGGTGAGTTTTATCGACAGTCAGGTGGGGGTAGCAATGGGATCCCCTTTAGGTCCATTACTGGCAGACTTATTCATGGGTAAATTAGAATCCCAACTTCAGTCGATCATTCAGGGTCTTCATATGTGCGGCCTATATGTAGACGATATATTTGTTGTCATAAATTCAAAAGATGAGTTAACAACCATCCTTCAGGTTTTTAACGCAGCTCATCCTTCACCGCCGGAAGGGAATCTAACGACGACTTCCATTTCTTCGATGTCAAATTGACTAGATATGAAGACGTTACACTGGATAGGCCGGTATATCGCCAACCTACATGGACAGGTCAGTACACCAGTTTCAACAGTTGTGTGTCCCTTAAACAGAAACGAAATCTAGCTCATTGCTTGGAAACTCGAACAAGAAAGATTAGTTCGGATGACACAGTAGAGGAAGAACTGAAGACGGTTCCAAATCTATTGGGGGAAAACGGTTACCCGAAGTAATTCATCACTTAAACTATGAAGACCAAAATCCCGCATGAGGTAAATTCCACAACTGAAAAGAAAGCCGCGTTTATAAAACTCTCGTTTAAAGGGGATACTGTAGCAGATCTGTTTAACCGCTGCATCTGCCGGTCACATAGACGCACCTTTCTAGCGGCAACCTTGAGAAGTTGGTTCACAACAATGCCAATGGTATGATTTAGCCTGAAAGACAAGTTACCAGTCTACGATCAGTCAGTGCTCGTGTATTCGTTTCCTTGCTGATATACTGCAGAATATGTTGTTCGTACTACTAGGCACATGTCAAAAAGGATCAAGGAACATCATCCAACTTGGATTGGAACTGGTTGTCGCAAATCAGTTACCAGCGCCATTGTTGCACATCTAGCTGGCACCGACTATCGCATATGTAACATGCGAGCCGGCTGTTTCTACTCGAGTTGCCCGTTACACTTACGGACCAACTTTGGGACAATGTGGCGACACCAGGAGACAGCGTTCTTCCAAAGTGGGAGTTCCAACAAAGGTCCTATGAAAGGAAACAAAAAGAAGCAAGCATGAGCCAAAGGCCCAGTAAGCCATGCACACGACTTACACAAACGATAACTAAAACGGCGACTACAACGCAGCAGCACGCTCTGTTATGCAATTCAAATTCAACCTGTGCGCGCTTGCTGGCTTCGACCGCACGTTACACATAAACATCAGCAAAGCATTCCGGGTTGTCTACAGAGTTGCCAACACTCAACGAAAAACAGTCCATCAGCGCCTTCCGGCAACCACCAAATCAATTTCTATTAAATTATGCAACCCTAACCTGTGTTCTCAAAATTTTTTTTCCAGTTCTTGCAACCTCCGTGGCCATAGATCAATCACATCTAGTTTAACAACACAAATATTCGACCTTGACAGTGTGACGTGACATCCAGTCAACATCCAGTCTGGGCCTAGCCAATTATTGTGTGCAGTCTGGTATTAGCCTTTATTGTCACTGGCTAACAATCAATTCTTGTGTTGTTTTTGGGGGTTTTGTTTTAAAATTTCTTGAAGAAACCCATGTAATTGTATTGACTTGGGGAAGAATTGTCAAGAACAGTTGTTTGTCAAATCTCTACTTTTGATCTTATGGGAATTTTCTGACAGTTGTGATACAGGGGTCAGAAGTCGTTTCCAGTGATCCAGTTTCAATCCCTGAATGACCTCTGATTTTAGAAGTTGACGCTCAACAAATATGTTAGAGAACTGAGGCAAAGTATCGATTCTGACTATCTGTTTAGAAGAAAAGTGAGTTCTTGACAGAGTTGAATAAGTCATTGAGAAGCTATAACTCAAGTGATGTTCCCTGTATTAACGGGTCATAACTTCGGGTTCTACACGGTCTCGTAACAGTACATTACATCACACTATTCGGCAAGATTCCACATAACTTAGAAGACTAGACGGAAGGACTGAAAAACCGAAAAGCATGAGAATATTGGGAACACAAGTAGTCAACATGAACTGAGGGTAAACTTCCAGTAATTCCGAAATATTATGCAGAATGTGCCCAAACCTTACCCCCTGTCGTCCGTGGTTTACGCATTTCGTCAATGATCCCAGTGGACGTTCTTTGTCAGCTTCGTTTTTCTAGCTTGTTTCAGACCACCTGAAAACACACTGCTTGATAAGAACAACCAGCTGTAGGTTTGCCCTTCCTATGTAGTTCGTAATGTAGCCACAAGAAGGTTCTTATACACAGTGTAATGTGACAAGCATAGACAGTTTGTTCATAGCTGATAAGACCGTGGTTCACATTGCCACAAATAGCTTTGCGGTGTTATAAGTACTAGATACAGAGACTTTTGGATTATTTTTTTATTGTTGTTTATTGTCTGTCAGTTGGTAATGAGAGTTCTATGTACACTCACTTTTTTGGTATCACTGTTATTTATATCTTTAGTAAAATAGCTCTGCTGTTTTTATTAGTTCTTCGGATGAATCCTCGCAAGTCTATAGAGTATCCTTTGGTCGGTTCCGGTTAATTTTCGCTGCAGATTATCTTATGTACGTAGTCTTTTTCTCCCTTGAAATATCATCCTTAATAAGCTTCTCTAATAATGCAGGCGACGGAGGCTTTCAAAGTGCGTGTATTATCCTGTACGTACAGACTTCCGGAGAAGATATCCTTATATGACACCCTATAAAACATGGGTGATCAGAACTGCCGGAAACGGAAGATAGTCATTCCTTTTGCCCTGTCTGATTAATTATTTGTTCGAATGACATCAACCCAATTTCAAAGTCGAAATAAACGTATCACTTGATTTTAGGAAAATGGATAGGATTTCATCTATATATTGTCTGCACATTGCTGGTTTCAGTAGGTCTTCATGTAGTGCCAACTCAACTTTGAATAGAAGTCTATTCAATGGATTGCAAGTTAAAACCGTTTCCACTTGTAGAAAAGTAAATAGCCGAAAATAGATCACCAGATTTTGCGTGTACAAGAATAATCTGAATTTAAGTTGAGCCAGCGGGACAAGAAAAAAGTAGACGCTTTAAAACCTGCAAATACTACTTACTGTTTTGTGAAGTGGGACGTCAATAAGGAAAGACGTTGCATCAATCAAACACGTCAAATTGTTTTGAGCAATTAAAAGATTTAGGACAGTCCCGCCATGTGTTGCATGCGTGCTTCCATTGGGTTTATTAAATTTTATCGTTCAAAGGGGAATAGAGAAATTATTCTCAGTTGTTCTTGCGGCTAGTTTTCCCTTCCATTTCTTGAACGCCATCGGGATTATCTTTCGGCGAAATGGTCTGGTCGTTTGCATCCAAATCATACGTACAGTTTGCGTGATTTTGATTGTCCTCTCTCTTCCTGTTTTTATTTCACATCTATTAGCACATACTTGTTGAAGGTTCCTTTGGTAGTAAATCATGTGGTGTGGCGCTCATCGAATCATTGCATTCGAATGAGAGCTTCTCAAACGTCTTGAGTGAGGGGGCGTACGGAAATAACTCAGTGTTGTTTGTTAGCACATCCTCTGAGGAACTGTCGAGACACCCCATCCAATGTGCATGTGTATGGCTCCAAAAACATGACAACATGATTTCCTATGGGTAGTCCACAAGATTGGGCATTAAGTGAGGCAACTCATTATATGATCACTAATCAAATCGGCTTAAGAAACTTGATGGAGCACCACTGAAATACCAGAATGATGGCCTTGACTTAAGGTTGAGTATTGGGTGTTTATACGTTTCCAAACCCTACTGCTCTTCCCCGGAAAAATGGACTGAATTAACTTATGGAGTATCTTGACGTTGAATAAAAATCCTTGAGGTGGACCGGTTTGTTTGGTGGGCAAACTCTTTTATCTTTGATGTGAATTTACTTTTTCACTTTGATTTTCAAAACGGTCGGCAGGAAACCTTTGGTACATTTCTCCACTATTGTGTGATATCGATAACACATAACAGCGAGTTTGCTTTAGTCTGTTTCATGCCGATAAATAAAGCAAAAACGGACACCACCACTTTGCAGCTTTACTAATCGTTTTCAGAAAGTTAACGTATCAAGTCAAATCATGCATCGACTAGTAAGTTTTCATCTTTGTCAGTTGGCCGACATATTCAACGAACTTGTCAGAACGTGAGGGTGACCACAGTCCTCATGAGCACCGTGCACCATCACAACGGAAGTTCACTGATGGATGCGACAAGTGAATGTTTTAAGCTTGTTTTATGTTTGAAAATAATAATGTGTTAACCATGGACCGTCAAGTACTCACTCTATTTTGAGGTTCATTTTCTACTCACGTGCTACCCTGCATATAGCATACAAGCTGAAGCGAAGCAAGAGTGTCGTGGATGAAAAGTATTACAGCTGACAACCATCGTTTCAATGTAAGTTCCATCCTTTGATTACCATCAATCGTGTGACGCCTTGCTTCGGAAAGACAAATGTAACTTAAACTCACGTGATCGCAGATTGTGTGGTGAGACAGACGTTCTAATTTGTCCTTCGCTAAGAAAAACACTTTACCTGAGTTCTGTTGTTGGAGTCCATCAGCAGTGTATCCTTACCATGACCGGGATTTGAACTCCGGTACATCTTCTCATGTGGCGACCTCACTAACCACTGTGCTATTGATATTTTATTAGGCAAGGCGGATTCTTTTCATATGAACGTTTAGCCATACTCGTTTGTGAATAATTAGGTTGGAAAGTCTATCTGAGTGCAGAAACAATTGTGGGCTAAGCTTAGTTCACATCAGTAGAATTCTCGGCTTTCCATTATCTGTTTCCCATAATAGAAACACACAAAACCACAGTTGCCTAGCCAGCATGGTGGGTAGTATGTTAGAGTTAAAGTTGATGGATTGCCAATAAACCTGTTAAGCTCTAAAGTGCATGGCAGCTGTGTTGATGTTTCTTGGAAAGTTGTGTTGTTCGTTTGCACATTATTTACCAAAAAAGTCTTAATTGACGTAATTAGGGAGTATCGGAATCAGTGCCTTCAGGGCGCCGCAAAAAGAAAAACTGGCTTCGTGATAATTTTCTATCTTAAGCTGTCTGTTTAAACCTTTCAGCAATGAGCGATTTTAGTGTTCACTAACTGTTAGATAAGCCATCTGATTTTAGGAGGAGGTGAACGAATTAAAGAAGATTCGCTTCTCTAACGGCTCCGTCTGAACAATATGCACAAAAACTCATGCCAATCAGCAACTTTTTCGGATTTCGTGGTTCATGAATAACTTTTTTAGTTTCATCAAATATGAAAAACCATTGGATTTGTTTAGGTGAGAAGTGCGTCGTCATTTTGAATCTTTGCTGTTTTCACGCCTTCTCAATGTTGTACACTTGTGGTGCTTATCCGGTTGTTCGCATTAATCAGGATAGAGATGTGAATACAACTTTTTTCGCTGTGTCGGATTTTGCATTGCTTGTAACAAGTCACCTGGGCAGCAACATTTATGATGTAGCTTTTAAACCGCTGATTTTGCATGTGGTTGACTCCGATAACGTAATAAATTCTAATCCACTGAAGGCAATGGTGTACAAAATATGTATAGTCTTACATTAATATAGCTGGTTAGTATTTGATTTACCATTCTCTCCTTTGTCCAGCATCAGTGGGATTTCCATTTACTGCCTACAAGCCCTGCCCTGAATAATGTCTAAAATATTTTGACTACTGCCGGTGTTAAAGCCGATGGAGTTTTGTTGAGTTTTAATAGTCACTAATTAGCAGGATGGCCAGACCAGAAGGACTGTTTGTAATTTTCACCCTTGAGCATACACACTATCTCAAACCACAGCTAGTTTAGCTACGCAATAGTTTCGTTACTAAAAATTTGCCAACCGATAACTTTATCTCACAGAAAGATAGTTAAAATCTAATTGAAATATAATGTAATTCCGCAACGTCAAAGTGTTCGAGAGACTTAGACATATAAGGTTAAGCAACTGCATTTGGTATGACCATCAACGTTCAAGATTAGCACTAGATGCTGTTACCGGTTAGGTTCACTTAACCTTATCAACATATGAGAAAAATTTAAAGCCATCGGGTTTTATGTGCTGGTACATCTGCTGGTGTATCCTCTGCTACATGGCTAAGATTTCCGACGGGGTTTAATCAATATGGTAGACAGGGTTTTATTCAACAGAACACATTGCACACGTCTAAAAAACATTGTGTCCTGTCGCGTGACAGGTAACTTCAGTGTACTCAAGACGCCAATCCATCATCTCTTCTATTTTCAGCTTACATTGATGAATTGACATTAGCGGAGGAAACCGCTCTCTGAACATACCGATGACATTGTGTTGGGAGTACTCTTTTCTGACAGAACTAAATGCGCACACACTTCGGTTTGGTTGTTTCAAACCATTAGTAAAAAGTTTGTTATCTGCCGAAGAATATTTTACAGTGCGCGGATGTTTTGTTATCACTCATTATTGCTAGTCGTTATAAGCAACAATTCATGGAACAGCATATAAGGTTACATATTCTGAGTGTGTCCACGCCAAGGCAGCTGACATCAGATAGATGAGAGCTATTTCATGCCAGAGTATGCAATGGTTCCCACATCAATGACGTGTTTCTTAACTCCTGTATGTTCACATTTCTTGTGGCCAGCTTGAAAGCTTTTTCACACTCGGTACCCTTCAGAAGATAACGTTTGTAGACTTTCCCACTGATTGTACTGTTCCCTTAGGCTTTTCCTATCTCTCAAAGGAAAATCCTAAACCATTCAGAAGCTTCATAAAATTTCGTGCATGACGTGGCGGCGCTACACGCAGTTTACCGGTGTAACTGTTAAACTCAGCCTGAAGGGATCAAGGAGTTTGTTGTCGACATCTGTAAAGATAAGAGTCATCCCATATACTCAGACCTCTCCCAACCTTTATCTTGTCCTGTAGCAAGATTTGCACATAGACCTCTCTACCTTTGTCCTCGGAGAGTGATTTTTTATTTGATCAAAAATTTGCATTAGCCGGGACCAACTTTCTAGGGTGCATTACGAGACTAACCACAAAGCAGCTTGAATCTTCATGTTATTCAATCTGTACATCAGGTAAGCGGGAATCTTGTGGTTTCACTTCTATTTGGACTGGTATGGAACATACGGTTCTGTTTCCATTATTACTAAAAATGAGTTGGTGCAAATAACTGAACTTTCATTTTTCGATATATGTACAGTAGTCGTTGGTAGCTGGTTATCTGCAGACTTTGTCGGCCGCTCATCCTAACATCCTCCCTTAGGAGGCTTAATTGGTTTGGATGCAGTGTACACAGGACAGTCGGTCGCCTGCTAGGTCACGCCTTGTTCTTGATTACAGGGTTGTGTTGTAAGTGGCAGAATGGTGGTTCGTGTACGATCTACGCTGAGGAGTGAACGATTAGAAGTCAATCCACATTAGTTTGCCTGCGATACTGGCAGACTTGACAAGATTACCATTAGTAGCACAGGGGTGGTGTATCGAGGTTTTCCGGAATCTTTGTTCGGATTACGCTATCTCATTTGTGTCAGTTTTTCATTGTAACCCGGTTATACGTAGATGTACTTGGATCTTATAGTAAGTTACACGGAGGTTTAAAGATGACTGTTCTCTCAGTCAGCAATTGATATCCACTAACGTGCGTGCGGCAAAACGACCACAGCAGTTCGTCACTTGAATGTACATGATGGACATACAGGGTCATAGACTGGTGGGACAGTGCTAAGCTGCCGAAACTTAAACAAGAGGCTTCACGGTAATTAGGCTTAAGTCAACGACTGTGTAGGTAGTGATCAACCATCGTTACTAATAATCAGCTGCGAATTAGAATGACAGCTAAGTAGTAGATACCCTACTCACTTGCGGTTCTAATTAACCCATTTTTCATCTATGACTCATTCGTCAGGTAATTCTCAGAGCCCTGTGAAGCATTGATTCCGCCCAACGGGGAATGTGCGCACACACTTCAACTAATTGGTCTCACAGGAATCAGTTCGATGTAGAGATCAAACGCCAAAACGAACTAAGACATTGTATGAAGATAACTTTGCACAGTTGCGGTCAAACCTTAGATTTCGTTACTATATACAGCTATACAGTGATACTTACAACTACACACGGTATCCAAAAACTGGACGTAAAAGTGAGTGTAGGAGTTATCTGTCTATCAGGTGTATGCGAACTACAGCCAGTTGAATATACAGTAAGTAGCATACACTTGCAGCCTTGTCATCTTACGTCTTTTGACTAAAAAAGAACGATATGCGCCCTGCAATGTGTTTATAAAAATTCACCAGGTTAACGCCTCTGTTTGAAATATTTTTATAGAACATCTTAGTCAGAGTAGAACTCAGGTTTGCTGCATTTTAACAAAATTTTCAATAGAGTGGACCGATTTAAATGAATTGATATTTCCCTGAATTTTCTTACGAAACTGAGAATAGCTACGATTCCGCATGGCTCATAATTGCCTATTCGTGCAACAAACTTTAAGTCTAAGTGTGTGAAGTTGATTTGAAAACTGATTATTGTGTAGTGCAAGTTTACTTTACCTGTATCGGCATCAATTCGGTTAATCCCGTCCGAAATAGGATGCCCGTCGACAGCAATAATTGGTTGAACTGGATAGGTAGAGTTCTGTCTTTGGTTTGCGTGGAGTCTGCATTAACGAAGTGCTAATAACAATCACACTTCTTACCGGAGAGTGTATTGTCAGAAGAATATTAATGTTATGCAAAGTTTGAAGATCTACCTTCGTCTTGATTTCCTACATGACATGGTCTGGGAGGGCTTTCCGAGATTTACAAGTAAGTGATCAGACAACCGACTGATCCATTGTTGTACAAAAGTTTGGTATCAAACGAGCAGGTAATTTGTGAGATAGCCGTTAGTATAATAAAATGAGGTGGTTGTCCGGATGGAGACGGATCTGACGTATTTGGACAATAACCTCCATCCCCATCGAAAGCCAGTGTGTCTTCTAAGTATCACACCAGATTTTTTACGAGATTGACAATTGTCTCAAGTCTGTTGTAAGAAAACTTCACCGGCCGAAAATATAAACTTTTGATTGCAGCAATACGCCCCTTGATACCTACGTCTGTTTTACATCCCGCACACCATGTGCAACATATAATCGACATAAAACTGTTTAGTTGGCACTAATGTTATCGTTTTTTATCATACTCACTGAAATTAGTCAATAAGCCTGACGAAAGCGTTTATCAACATTCCGAAGGTCATCCGATATTTCTTCACACAACAACCAACAATATGAAATCAACAGTAGTTGTACTTGCTTCCAATAAACTCAGACCGTATACATCGTTTTAAACTGAAACTGACTTTTCAACACCCCAATTGAAGGTGGTTTCACTAAGCTTGCAGAGTGAATGGTGCCGCTGCAAATGAGATCCCATGCGGTTTTTAATCCATCGTGCTTTATTAAGCTTCGTTGTGCACTATAGGTTAACTTCGGCGATTTTTTCTGACACTGCTCAGCCTCAAGTTAGCAATTCTTTTAGGATGTACACATATCAACATGATAATAAACTAATCCATCGTTTCTGATGAGAATCTAAACATTTTTACTTGGGCACCAGAGGTTAGGTAGCCGGTGTCTCTTTTGGATATTTTCAAACCCAAAATTACCATTTTTAAACCACCACTTCTAGTGAACAAGCCATTGGCACTGCAGTCATACAGCTCTACACAGTGCTCACAGATTAATTATAAAAATAGGCGTGAAACTTGGCTATCGGGTGCATGCAAACTAGTTATCTATTTCTAGCACAATATTGTTTTATCCCGAAGGTTCTTCCAAATCTGCTGCTTCCGATTGCAGAAGTCTAGTGTAAAAATAGATTATTTGACCTGCAACAAACAAATTCATCCGCATATTTTTCCTTTCAGCTGTCAATAGGAAATTCGTCCTGAAGTTGTCATCTACCTTGAACTGAACCTTCTCATCTCCTGCTGACATCTTATGGCATTTCTCTTATGTGATGATCACCATGACAGTTTTTTAAATTCTTTAGTGGCTTATCCGGTGGTTTCGTACCCCGATTTCTTTTGGTTATATAACTTGTGGGTTCAGCCACAGACTAAGTTACCTCATTTTATAGCTGGCATCATTAGAAATGATCGACGTCATCGTTTGGTAGAACGAATGCCAGAAACAATACTAGCCACCAAAACAGGTGGTTGTACGCTAGTAGCATGACAGCCGTCCTGCATAGATCAATAATGTAGTGTGGTAGAGTAAACAAGATCGAAGATTTCGGAGTTCACAGATCAGACTGGCCCAGCTGGGGTAGTTCGGCAATTACTGCTGTCACCACAGTGAGGTGTGTGACATCCATACACACGCTGGCTCTGACGTGCACAATCCGGCGCATTTTTTTAGACTGATTTAGGTTTAAGATAATTTGCACTACTTTACTTAAGAGCCGCGACGTGAGCCAAATGTCCACTGTAAGTGTGGAGTAAATGTGGTCTTCAGCGCGTAACTATCCAGCGACATGAAACTCTCCGTTATATGGTGCGTATCTTAAGAGAGGGTTCATTTTGAGAAGGGTCAATTACAGTTGGATCTCTAAATAGTGAACAAAAAACATGATGAATACAGATACGGTAGACGATCGTTCGTCCGGTGCCGCACATAGCATCCGAATATCGGCTTAGGGGTGGGTCGTGCGGTTGACCTTCACAATGTGGTTTGGGTTGCTGGTTCATAATATCAAAGAATTACATAATCAGGTCAACCACTCGCCTTTCAACAGCTTCTGTGTAGTAACACAGCGAAGGAATGGTCTGCATCATGTCGGGTTCACCAATACGGACGTGTACCAGTACTTGTTTAGCTTACGGAAAACTCATTGGTGCATAAGTTCACATACGCCCACTGATTACAGTCTCAAAACCGTGTAGTTTATACTTCAGCTATGTACACCGGGACTCCTATACACCGAGGATGTCAGCTCCTTTTGCAATGAAATGTTTGCGACCTAAGTGTTATTCTTGGCGAACAAGCGAACATCAAATTCATAGTTGCTTTGAATGTGTGAATCTTCGTTAGATAGTGTGTTAATTGCTATCTTAACCGATTGAAATGGAGGAATTCAGCAAATATTTTCATGGATAAATTTTAATTGACATTCTCCGCTTTGAAGGAGGGCGATTTCAGTTGGCGGACAAATAAAACGTTCAGGCACTTTCATTATGAATTGAATCCAACTTCGGTGTAATATATCAGGCATTTATGATTCGCCTCATTTGTCTCACATTTGCTAGCAGACATCCTGGGATGTAGCTGATTTATACTAAGGCAGATAACGTCTTTCGTGGCTCCGTTAATTATGTCAACGAATTACTTGCGCACAGCCGGAACTTCGCCATAAATCATACAGAATACAAACGCCACATGTAAACTGCAAGCCAAAACGTGTATGAGCTGTGCTGCTGATGTTTGTATTTTTGTTGGCCTCCAGTCCAGGCCACTCTTGAATGTAATTTTTTGTTTCTCCTAAATACTGTCAGACTTAACTAGTAAGATACTGCAAAGGACTTAAAATTTAAAGTCACACTCATACGGCTCGAAAATAACTCAAATGAAAGCTGCAACTCTGGTAGAATGATTCTCTTAGCATATGCATGCAACTGCTTTATTTTTTCTAAAAGTTGTGCACTCTTGGGAACTGAAATTCAAGTCTTCCTCGGAATCTAACAAACTACATTCAGGTATTTTTAGAGTGTTTGGGGGAAGCCTGTCAAAATAATCCTTTATCCTGCTTTTCAGTTCTAGATGTTGTGGCATCATATGGGGTTGAACCATACATGATACATTTTTTCTAATAGGAAGCGCTGTTAAACACACTAAGATGCACAAAAGTGGAGATCTTTGCGATAAAACGAAGTTATTTATGGCGTAACGTTCAGTATGAGAATATGGTTGGCGGCATCCGAGACGGATTAGCCTGTCACAGTGACCGAAGCCAAAGGACGCCTGCGCTTTGAACCATCACCCCAAGTGGCTTGCGCTGCACTACTTGCGGGTTCCACTCACACACCACGTATCCGGTGTAAACCCAAAGGAATAAGACCAGTAGGTGTGTGAGTGAGGCCTTTGTGTCCAGCTAGCCAATGCTGGTTAGCCAATTGAATGGCTAGCACGGATACGGTCATCGTCCATCCGACGGACGTGACCCAGTCAACGAAGGTGATTCAACATCAGCAAGGCTTCTATCCCGTTCATGTCCACTCGCCGCAGTACCTCAGTGTTCGGAAATATGTCCAACCACCGAATACCCAAGATGCGTCTTAGACATTACAAATGAAAGCGACTCAGATGGCGCACGTTCCGCTGATACAATGTCCACGTCTGATTGCCGTACAGCAGTATAGACAACACCATTGAGCGGTAACCAAACAGCTTAGTGCTCAGCTTCAGGCTGTGGTTCTTCCAAACACGTTTTTCAAGACATTCGAAAGCAGT
>LUCH01001128.1:9610-56415 GCA_013368495.1 Paragonimus heterotremus | reverse complement strand
ATTGGATCCGGCGTTTTTCATGAACATGAGATTCTCACGGTTGCGTTCTACGAGATGTGTGTGCCTTCTGTGTTGACAGACAAATTTTAATGAGAAAGCTGCGGTCACACTTGGCGCAGTCAAAAATTGTGACAGGCTGGTTGTCCACTTCCTGCTCTGGACCATTTTTGCGTCGATGCATATGAGTATGCGCCTACAAGCCAGCGTTCGATTTGCAAATCTGACGACATTCTGAACAGGTGTGTCCCACTCGCCTATCTTGTGTACTGGTAGATGCCTGCACGGAGGTGTTGGCGGTAATTTCATTGTCTTGATCGAATGTAACCAGTACGTTAAAACCAGGTAGAGTTGCCAAAGTCAGCCAAAGTTTGCACCAAATCCGCCCACAAGGAGGTGATTTAGCCAGCCGGTGATTTCTATTACCCGCCATTTCAATTCGTCTTTCCACTGACAAGCAGGACGGTGAACTCTATTCGGCATTTTTGGTTTCATTATATTCGAGTAAGAACATGCGCTCTGGCGTAAACTTTTCGGATGTTTACTAGTCCTGAGAAGGGGCGGGAGAATTCGTTTCATACTGACAGTTCTACAAAAAAAATAATGAATAATTTCTCAATAAAAAACTGACTGTGTACTGTTTTGGTTTCTTTCTTTTCAAGAAGATGGTACGGTGCCGTTTGTTTGAGACTGTCATTTGCAGTAGCTCTAGCCCCTTGTAGGATGTCTGTCTATATTAAGTCTTGTGAGTTCTTGGCCAATTATAAAGCCAATTATCTCTTTACAGTCCTTGTATGACTGGCCAGAGTTGCCGAAACATGATGATAGTATTATTAATTACCGAATGAAAGGCGGATGAGTAAATTGTATTTTTCCGTTTGTCCTGTGCACCATTTCAGCCCGCTTATCCAGGTAATCTCCCGAGCTGCGTGCATCCAAGAAAGCTGGCAGACTGTGACGGCCAAACGACTTAGTCGTTGGAGGCTTCCCAACTTGAGATGAGTGGTGGCTGACCACTGCAATGAGATGGTCCTTCTACAAATGGAAAGAACCCATGGCCTTTTTCACAACGCATTCGGCTTTGTAATCGTTACTGATGTCTCTCATGATTCTGCTGCCAATGAAGGAGGCGGCAAAAGAATTACTTCTCCATGAAGCAGATCTGGGCAGTTTGCATAAGTATCATGCGCTGCCTACTTTTCAGAGTTTCTCTCTCTGCCTCAGTAATGCTTTCAAGGGAGTAGTGGCGCAAGGTCGTTGTCAACAGTTCTGGCTACAGAAACTACCATAATGGCATCTGGTATAGGATCAATACACTTCAGGGACTGTTAGGTACGACCTTTCAACTTCGCTCCATAGCCTTGTTATTCTCCCAAAAAGGTGCACGACAAATTGGAGCCATTTATCCGTGGCTGAAAATCTGTCGCGTACGCGCTATGTTGAATACAACGTACACGACTGTCCAGTGGCTTATGTGATCTCTACCGTAACAGTCGTAGGCATTTCGTGATTGAGTGAGACGGACCATCTAATAGGCATCATCTAAGAAACCATTTTGCCATCCATGATGATATTACGGATGTGTTATCGACTATTGTTTGTACTGTTTATTTGACGGTTGATTTCGTGAGAAGTACGTAGAAATCCTTTAACCCTAATGAAGAATAATGCTACTAAAACTAGGACCATCTGGATTTGCATGGCCAATCGGTTACAGATATTTTTAAAATACACTTTTGAAGTGCATATAAAAAGTCGAGTTTTAAACATGCCGATGTTATGTAGTGTCCCACGGCGTAACGAACGACCACAAGGATAGGATAACACAAGTTCTTCAATATCAGCAGGTGGTGAAACTCACAGTCAGACTCAATCCATACTCTTCCAGCAACCCTGAACTAGTGGTTATTGCACCAGTCAGTAAGCCTCCAGCGTAGCTTAGCCTAAGATAACTGGCAGAATGTTCCACAGTCCCTAGTAAATGGCTGACCGAATAATTCCATTGTTGAAAGTAGAAGCAATTTTGTGACTTAAAGAACATGCTCCTATTTGTTAGGGATGTGCACTTGTTTCATACAGTGTCTAGGTTCTTGCGGTTAGGAAATCTTTGCTGAAATTTCTGGTTTTGAGATGAACTCGCACAAACTGTTCAGTGATGGAGTATAAGCGCGTCAAGTCGAAACCGTGGTCAAGTAATTGCAAGCCATAAAAACTAGTCGGTTCTACTCTTGGAACTGTGTCGAATAGGTTCTCATGGGAACAAGTTAGGGTGATACTCAGAATTACATCACTGGATTTCTGAAGGAGTAATCTGAATCTGATGGCCATAAGTTGATGACGTTGTAGCATCTTAAAGTACTCAAAGTTATTGTGGGTTTTACCATTATCCCACAACAGT
Source organism: Paragonimus heterotremus (assembly GCA_013368495.1). Taxonomy (NCBI): domain Eukaryota; kingdom Metazoa; phylum Platyhelminthes; class Trematoda; order Plagiorchiida; family Troglotrematidae; genus Paragonimus; species Paragonimus heterotremus. Next base: position 54,020 of record LUCH01001128.1, on the reverse strand, counting down.
CAGACGGGTTCGTGTAAGTTAGGAAACATGACAACCGGTGTCAACGGCTTGCAGCCTAGATGAGGTGCCTGAAAGCTCATCTTTTACCACTTTATAGCCTGTTGCATTCAGTTTTACTTTACATGCCACCAATGTAGAAGTTCACATGTAGATGAAGTGTGTATACGTGTATACATGCTTGTGCACACCAAAATGTTGAGTTTATGTAGGAGATATGTATACGCTTACTGCTCGTACACGTTTCGTTTAAATATCTGCAAAACGTAAGTCTGTTGGCTCGGCCGCAGACCACTACTTAGTAGGATTGATGTAGATTTCAAGAACAACGGAGGGGCTCACCTATACTAACTATTGTGTTCAGGCCTCAAAATATGAACTCTCTATACTGGCGGATAACAAGCTAAGTTACGGTACTGTATGCGAATTTGGTTGTATTTCGTATGCACCTAATCCCTTACTTTTGGTAGTTCAAGAAAACATCAGCTGATGGTTTGTCACTGGCTTTCACCCAACATAATGCAAGTACTCTCTTGAGCAAGGAGTTTTTCATTCAGTCAATGGCGAGTCCATATCTGAGTTATTTGTTCTAGCCATAAGGATATCACATAATTTGAAAAAATATGATCAGCAGTAGTTGGCATTAATTGGCTAGATTGAACTCAACCTGAAAAGAACACTTCTACGTATGCGCTGGCTGGGTATTTACTCAGCCAGGGTGAACGATGCAAACGGTTATCACAATTAACGTTGACTTCTAACTAATGACTCCTGATGAACACTGATTATTGAATCAGTAGACATTACATTCAACTCAGCAATGTTCGATTGACTGGGAAGGCGGGCCACCGACGGCTAGAAATTGTCAATAGTGGTAGGTGAAAGGCAGACCGGAGAGCCAGGATTTTGCCTCAGGAAGTTAGATGGGACAGTATACGCATGAAACCTTCAAGATGAGAAATTCAAAATTCACAACGAAACGGTGATGGCGATTCCTTTCTTATGTGAGCTGTTATTGGGCAAACTGAAAGGAGTAACGTAGTCTTTCTGATTCACATCACCGATGCTTAGTTCTACATGGAGTTACAGACCGACCGTCACATCCCTCCAAATCAGTTTAAATTGTCATACAAAGAAAACAGCGTCCTTTGGAGAGCGAATTCATCTTGAATGGATTGGTAAACTGCATATACTGTCGAAATATGATGTACTGCCACAGGCAGTGATGACAGATACGGTTGATTCGTATGAAAATCATTTACTAGAGGAATGAAGGGCATCCAGAAAAGGTCATCTAGACTATTAGCAACAACAAACGATTGCATGCACGTAAAAGTGTAGTGAACCAAGAGTGGGGGTAGTGCAAGTTTTCAAAGCAGTTACGAGCCCGGCTATCCCATGCTAAGTGAGCCTGACCGTTTGTTTTGTCCACTCGTATGCGTGTGCATGTGCACTCTGTCCAGTTTTTCCATAATCAGTGGACGTACCTAAATGTAAAACTTTGTAATGGTTGTCGACATCATTGCCCAGGTTACACTATCAGAGTGGTCAATCACAAGACGTTGATGCTTGTGTTAGCACACCTGACTTTCGCTGAGCATCTCATGGTTTCACTCACGAACCCTGAAGCCGGCATAGTCCAGTTGTGAAAAAGGAAGGCATCCGAGTGAAAGTTCCTGTTGAACATTCGGTCGAAATGTAGGTAAATTCAACACTATGAAATGAAGCACCAGACTGGCGTTTTACTCTTGCTATCAGTCACCCGTAGCGCATGTCTACTACCAGGCGATGAACTCCGGTCCAAGTTCTTAAGTGGTCACCGTACAGATGACCTAGCATTGTGTATACGGGAATTACCATAACTAATCACTCGACGACATTCGGTTTCGAGTGACGCTGAGTTTGTTCAGGCATCTCAAGTATTTGAACTGGCAGACAAATCGCGCCCGGGAAAGAATATACTCAAGTGATGAAATCTAACAAAAACAGAGCACAATTCTAACGATTCTTTGCAAAAGGTTTGCAGGAAATGTTTAGTTAAATTTTAAGTCGAACACCACCCACACAGCCCACTTTTTAAGGAAGTAATGGATTTGATTTTCGTTCTTATTAGAGCTCATCAATGGTATATATCTTTGTATAGATCGGAGTCTACACCCTGACCCTCGTGTTTGTGAGACTACTATGGTAACCACAACGCCAGTAACCTTACAGCAAACGCAGCCGACTAAACAAATCTGAAATTTCAGCCACAACCTTGTATGAATAGTTTTCAGCTTGCCTGGTCATTCTGACAGGAGAATAAGCAGAATCGGTCTGTTCTATCTAATCGATAACCTCGTGATCAGGACTTCTCAGTTGCGTTGAATTCACTCTCTTCACTGAGCCAACTGAACATGGTTTGAATCATTGGGGGGCTACCCAAAAAGCTTATTTGAGTGCGAAGGCCGCAATCAAGTGTGAATATTATTCGGTTTGAGATAACCTAAATCCCCGAACTACTTCTACTGATTCAGTTAAATGTAAAACTGACGGTCCGCCGTTGCTGATTTTTGAATTCTATCATCAAAATTCCCAGATATTTTTATTAAAGGAATGTTTTATGTAGACTAGGGAAATTTGAAGCTGTCCCAAATGCAGATCTAGATTATCCGTGAAAGCAAATATCACGAAGAGGCAAAAGGAATGACAGGGTCATCGACGATGGTTCAAGGGAATGAATAAGACCATATTCTAAGAATTGGGGAACAACACAACTGGGACAAAATTTCGACAAAGAAACTTCAAATAACCTTCAGGACGAACAATTTTAAACGAAACTGGAGGCAATCTGTTTGCGGCTTCCTGGAACCAAAGGAAGTGTTTTAAGATGCAACCAGGGATCATCAGTGTACTCGGATTAAAAATACTTAACTTAGTCGTTTTCCGTACACTCCATGCACGACGTTCATCGATCGATACTTGCTAGTGTAGTGGATCTAAACGCTATACAAAATTCAGGTATGAACACGTGATCAAAAGGGTGATAAAAATGGAGACGATTGACTCACGATAGTTCGTTAAAGTGCATTGGTCTAGAACACCACTACACCGAATGCAGTATCCAATGGATACAATCTGTCGTGTTGTTCCTAAATAATCTTGGAGGCCACAAATGAGATAATTCCGATGACAGATAAATAAGCAAATTCTGCCGCGATAGCTGGTTTATTCCGTTAACTTCTAACTCTCCAAAAATTTGCTTACTGGCGGCACTGGACGCAGAGATAATGAAAGGCTCGCGAACCGAGAAGTGAGTGAGTTGTATTTACAGATTATTGATTAGTTCGATTACGTTGGTTTAAACATTGGCTGTATACGTGAAGTTGAGGAAATTGAAGAGTGTGAATGACAATGAGAATTATGAAATAGAGAATAGTGTACAAAACGTTACACTAGCCGGCTGATACAGTCAGAAACAGCCAGCGCAATTATGACCATGCTTTTCACAGTGTTAAAGATTATGTTATGACAACTTGAAGCGCCGAGGTTAATTTTATATATCTTGCGCTTGAATTTACGGCCGATGAGCTGTCATTCATGACGTGATCGGTGGCCTAATCGAAGGTGTGATTATTCCTACATTCAGTAAAAGACTATCGTGTAGTGGTGGCTACAATCAAAGTCCACTGTGGATAGAGTGCGGACGAAAGAATCATTATTGAACGAAACTAGTCAGACGGGTCAACACAGTGGATAGAAGTCCACAAAGGGAAACGTCGGCTAAACAAACAGAATGAGACATACGTGGACGGGAAGTTTAAATAACAATTTCGTTGCTATTTGGACTAGAAATGTCACCCGAGAACCTGCGACGCGAGAACGTGCTAAGGGGTTATTAAAGATGTAGCTTCACCCAACGTTTCTTTACAATGAGGCACGTATGTGTGTCACAAGAATCTCAATTTACGCCTGTTCTCCCTCACAGTCTCTATTACTATCCTGACGGCACATATTCTGGTAATTAAGGTGCAGTTTAGTTCCACCCACCTGATTATGCTGCAGGTGCTTTGGGATCTGCCCTGTTGACATTCCTACTTAAGTGTCCCAGTCATCTAGACGGTTGGAATACCAGCCCAAGTTTGGCTCTTATCTATTTGTCGAAGTACCTTAATTTTAAGCATCAGGTCTGGTTTCCGGACATCTTATACACTTTATTATTATGACAGATGGAAGTAATTATGTTTCAGTCAATAGGGTGTTATAGATTTCCTGCCATACAACTCGTGAACGGCACAACTAGGCTACAAACGAGAAAGTTTGCTATAATCTTTAGGCCACAAATCGTTCATAATCCCACCTCAGCTGGTTACTGAAGAATCGCTGGTTTAAGTCACACAATCTTATAGTTGGCGTTCTGTCAGTGCATCCGCCTCTGGGTTAACAGTGATGTATCACTTCTATCCTGAAAACGTTGAAAGAAAGAAATTGTCCTGCCCACGACCTTTAAATCACCGAAGTCGCAAGAACCTGGCCATTTGTTGTAATTAGCGACAGGTGAAGACATTCGTCTTCCTAGTTGCCTACAACTGTGGCCAAATTCAAATAAAACGTGCACAGAGTTTGCCTCCAAATGATTTGCGTTGAACTCACCCATTTCGTTCATCCTTATATATCATGTGTATGTCAACAGATAAACGCTCCCCGTTGACTTTCATCAAGTTAGCAACTGAATTGAAGGGTCTCTAAAAAGTCGAATCTTCAGAGCATTAACCTAAGAAAGTTCTGCGCGGACCTCCAGTAGCCCATCTGCTGAAAGACCTCATTTGCTTTTCATGTGATGTTTAAGGGAGAGGGTAATGTGGTCGTACAGCCAACGGAAAGGTGGAACACCGAGCTCCATATAGCCTTAGGATTCTACTTCTGGTTGCTGGTAGGTTAACTGTAAGCTTTTCACCTCCGGATGACACTCTTTTAGTCATGAGATCAGGCTCAATTTTCTGGGAGAGAGATGGTGCATGCCCGAACACCACGGACCCATGATTTTCTCGCTTGCATACGTCTAGATTTCCAGGTACTAGAGGGTTGGGGGAATAAGTATGCCTTCTCTAAAGATAATTTCACCTAAAATCATGGATGTAGGCTAACTTGGTTTCATATTGCATGACGTTCGACATCGCCAAGAGACACCAGTTTTAAAAGAATAGAATATGTTAGAGAACCTTTACCGACAGATGAGTCTGTATGCGAGTGGTTTCGGACCAGGTCTGATCGCTGTCTGCTACTGTACGCTGCGCCTTAATCAACCTTAGGATAGCTGGGTCTTCCAGCTCAAGCCTTCTGCATCCGCACATATCTTGGCGACATCCATGACTGGGGTAGCCTACGCCCGTAACCGAAAGCAGAAGACTTCTGTGCACACATATCGTCGCGAGTGGTTTGCGCTGGATAATCTGTGGATCTACCCAGACGTTGCATCCATTGCAAATCCGCTAGACTCAAATCAAGAAGCGAGTGGGAAGTTCGGACATCTACCAGTTGACGTGATCTTGCAATAGGCTAGCGATCGCGCTGTCATATCTATAGAAACACACGTCAACACGCATACAATAGTAGTTAATACGTACACATTCTAAATTGAGTTATCAGACGCTTCATAATGCAAGTGAGGTATTCTACCCGCATCCAACAACAACTAATCTGTAGTGCACATGCAACTGTAAGCACAACGTTTATTCCAAAATCGTCGTTTTGTCTGCTCATTTTAGTGAACGACAAACTAGTTGCGTTTGGCCGGGCACTTACATTTCATTTACACAATACCTTTCTCGTTGCTTTTTGTAATAGAACAAAACGAAACAAGATGGGTCAAAACTCTCTGCTTTCCCTTTGTGGAATAGAACTATAAAGCACGTCGAATAAAACCGATCATGTTGAAATATTTGTTAGTTGAAACGAACTAAATGACCCCTGCAGATGATTGGACTTGATGAAGATTGCAAATGGAGACGAGAATTTCGGTTCAAAGTTGGAATGCGCATTTCAGATGAACGTTAAGTATGTTAGTTTGTTCGAGTTTATTGCAACTTCACAGTAGTTTATGTGAGTTTTTCGACTCATGAAAATACGAAATTTTTATCCCACATTTGTATTACCGATCAAACTGTTCGCGATTGCGATACATATCCGCATTGCAGAATTAGGATTGAACAGTGTGTAACAACAGAATTTATCAACAATTTCCAGTTGAAAGAAAGCTATTCTGAGCAACACACTTATAGGGATGTTGTACAGATTGCTCACTAATGCATGTTCTGTTTGTCTGATTACACCGCTGCTCTGGGTTTTGGTCGTATGAGTGCTCGGTTCACAGTCTCGTCTACATGTGTACATCTACCTCGGTGGTTGTATTTTGTTGGTAGGTTAGTTTATTGTGGTGTACTTTTCCGATGATGGAGATTCATTTTGACAGACAGTACGACCTGCTGGGTTGTCAACTGTATCTCAGCTTAATATGGTGATCTGTTAGGTAAGTTTCCAGATGGTACGTTATCCATACAGAAAATTAGGCAAGATCTTCCAGTGATAAAACTTAAATCCGACAAAATGATGTGTACAGTGACTATGAATCAGAAATTGGATCGAAGAGCGGAAAAGAAGTTGAACGGAGGTTAGTTCAAATGAATCACCTCCACTTCATAGTCTAGAAAGAAAAGTTGCATGCAGTGCGTTTGTTATACGTGCACTGTTGGTGATAAGTGACATACTTGTATCGAGGCTGCAAATAAAGTATGGCTGGCAGAAATGGGCACGGGCTGGGTAAAAAGGTTGTAGGAAACAGCAAGTATGACAGTAAAAGATGTGAAAACATTTTGAACGTAATAATGTGTAACACGTTAAAATGACTTAATTAGATACCGGTTTATTCACAGGTATATTGGTGTGATGTTGGAATGCTCAAATTGATAAACGTTACACGGAATAAGTCCTAAACAGCAGTACCAGGAACATTAAGTTGTGCAAAATAAATATAAGTCTGTTAGCACGTATGCGCTAATTTAGTCAGTTGTTAGAGTATAATATTCTTTTTGGCGCAACTAAGTGGAACGACTGAACATATTATTCACCTTCAGTGTTTGTATTGTCCATGCGACTTTATATCAGTAGCCAAGGGGAAACGCTGTCATCTTGTACGCAGTGCAACAAAACTCGATGAGCTTGGTGGTTCGTCTTATAACTCACTGAACGATGATGCACGTGAACACTTCCACTGTAAAATGGGCGAGTATGACCTAATGTGTGAACACTCCTCATACGAAGTGACATGCACTCAGCTAGCCAACTCCAACCACCCCAGCATTATGTAGATCTTAGGGTAAAATACTAACACGGCATAGATCTATATTGATACATCATTAGGCAGAATATAGGTCGCTAGATAAGTGGAAATGTATGGGGCGGTTTTTAGCAAATTATTGAGGTGCTCCGGTTTATATTGCGCGGTAAAATGATTGGGAAAATATGGCTGGAAAAAATTTGCGAAAAAGCTCATCCTATCTGCTTCAAATGTTGCAACTCATTCGTATCTATTATGTCATTATGGACAACATAAAAGAACAACAGAAGTGTGCGTGCCGTATGGGAATCAGAACGTTATCTTTCAATAAGGCTAGATTTCAACACATGTTACGTTTATATCCTAAATAACAAGCGTTCGGATTGACCAACACCTCATCTTGACCGATAGGCTATGAGGATTGACTAACTTTCATTGCAAGATTATACAGAAACAGACGAGCTGTCCGAAACAAGAAGCTGAAAATTGCTCTTGAAATAGTATTGATAGACAAATCTTAAAATTATAAGATCCGGGGAAAACAGCACTTGAGGAAAACACTGTTAAGAATCAGGTAGGAATTGAAGCTGTTCAGATGTGAGTGGTGATTGCTTCGTAGCCAGTTTTCACTTATTTCTTTAAGGTAAGACAGCGCTTCTAGGCATTTCTGTATAAAACTTTCGTTTATGAGAAATTATCAACCTATCACATGAATATGGATGGCTGCATACTTATCTCACCTATCTTACAACTGAAATTGAGTTAACGTATGTATCCAAAAGAATTTGCCCTCTTCAAGGTTCTCTTCCTCTCACAAGCACCGCTTCTTCAGGAATTATAAGTTTAAACTCACTGAAGTTGAACCAGGGAGAGGAATAACGATTTCTACACAGTAGGGATGATTAAGTGAACATATTAAAGGTTGTTAGCATTTCATATTGCAGGTTTTGAGAGGTGAGAAAATCAAACTCTGTCAATTTTCACGGGTTCCACTTTGCGTTTTATAGTACAAAATTCGAGTCACCTTCAATCTACCTTATAAAATCACGGGAATGACCATTGCATATTTTCTGACTATGAGCTCGTTCTTCAGAATATCTTTTTCGAAGTTTCTATGGACCACAAGACATTCACTGCGACTAATGGATGCGTCAAATGTTTATACTATTAGGTATTTGATGAACTATGCCATTACCGTTGACTGATTTATCAGCACACAGCAGATCAGTTTTTTGAGGTTGGGTCAACCAACACAAAGTCTGGAAATATAATCTTCTTATTCGTGTTGAAATTATGGTTATGTGCAGTTCGTATACGTTCTCCTTAAGATGTTTAGGCCGGCCTGAAAGCACAGTGTGGTCAGATGTCTATCTCTTTTGAGTCTTTATGCGAATTTGTGTTGATAAAAGAATCTCGAGATTTGTGGTTGATTTTGCTTAAATCAAATGTCTGGTTGCTGTAGGAGATACATAAACGATTTTCAGGTATAACGTTGACATCAAGTAGCTAAACTCAGCTGATATAAAGCTACCAGTGGTAACTGAATCATTCATTTGTTGGAAGGTAAACCATCTCTGATATTTCTAATTAAAACTTCATACTTTAAGATGTCAGCCATGGGAAAGCTCCGCGGACAGAAATCCTAGTCAAACAAAATTTGCTACATCAGCTGCAGAAAATTATCAGTATTTTCACCTACATGTTCTTGAGATGAAACTTGGAAAAGAATGGGAGACTAACGGTGGATCTTAATCAACAAGGCAGGTCGTTATTCTAGGGGCTAATACATTCAAAGTTTAAATGGAACAAACCGAATATTCCCAATTATTTTCAACCATTAGCGCAACTATGTGCAATTTCCCCAGTAAGTTCCTGCATCGTTAAAACAGACTTGGACAAAAATATCAGTTTTAGATGAGACCCTGATTCTCTACAATCGGGTCTCATCTAAATCATCAACTTTGTTAGACTAGTCATTAGAGATGCTAGAATGTTATGCTGCAGGCCGGTGGTGTTGACTGTTTTCAAACTGTGTGGTTGGGAAATGTCCCGAAAGATAGTGAAGGAAAACGGGAAGAAACAAACTTAAATGATGAGTGTAGTAAACTACAAATAAGTATTAATATTTTGAATAGATTTACATACAAGATACTTAATGTATTAGAGCCGACTTAACGTTGTCGAATACTTTTTAATTTAAAGATTAAATATCCCCGTAAGTGTAACAAACAGAGTTTGACAAAAATTGAGCACCACTCACATTTGCTCGCAGAATACTGGCAGTTAGTACACCTCAGAAAATGACGTTTCACCAACGTGAAAAGTATTGCCTTACTACGCTATTACGAACCAAAGTGAGGAAAACTTAGGCACACCGCCAACAAACAAACGTATGCGAAAGTTGGCAAGCATATTGCGTTGTTCTGACAGTCGTTGAGTGAATCGATTCCAAAGCTTGAATGTTCAAAATCACGGCTGTTTCTCACTGTTATGTCGAACTGTTTTCACAGCACATGAGCGAATGGTAGCGCACGGTCAGTAACTTTTTCTGAATGATAAGAATATCGATCAGTAACTTACATTTCGTACGCAAAATGTTGTTTGACTGACCGAGCTTATTTACATACGTCATACTGCTATTCCAAAAGAAGCAAACCGGCCCTAGTATACTAAGAACTTATGATTTCGCTTTCGGCATTAGATCTATTTTATTACACGTGTCGTGATTCACATGGTTTCTTTTACTAGTCTGAACCTAGAACGTCCACCGATAGAACCGTAGATTAACTTTTGTGACCCCATCTAACGAATGTTTAGAAGTTATCTTATAAACTAGGCGCTATGAAGCGTTTCGGCAAATCAGAACATGACAACGCCTGTATAGCAACGTGTTAACTAGTCAGCTCACTCCATTTCACTCGCCTTTATCAGACAAATGTGCTTTTCCGAAAAAATATTTTAACATTCATTTAAATTTTTCCAGTGTCAGTAGTGGATCGCGCTATACGTTTCTACGGTCAGTGTAATACCTGCGCTTTTCACATCACACCAAAAATCAAAAACTCCCATTGTATGTTTTATAACCTTGACCAGTGGAATTGAAATTATAAGAGATTGTCTTTTGCTCCGTCGAAATTAAAGCTTGCTTCTGAGTTTTTCGAAAAGACACATACCGTATACAAATAATTTGAGTATGGACATGACTCAAAGTATGACGCACAACACTCCATGGAACAGTGAAACACATGCGGTGCTGTTGCACTCTTATTAGTGCAGTGACGTTTTTCTTATATAAATGCTATCCTTTTTGGCCTTCTGCAGTTGATAGTGTGTAAATAATTCTACTACTTGTTTGTTTTTATTTTAAATAGGTCAGTATATTAATGTTAAACAAATTAATACTAACGCGTAAAACTAGCTATCTCACATCTTCCGCCTAAAAACGTTTGGCTTATTCTAGGGCATTTTTCATCATTTCTGAGTCCGTTCTGTCCTTCTGGTTTCCAACTAATGGCACTTAGTTGGTTCTGTCAACAGCAACATGTTTATTAAAAGGCCTCGCAAGAAGTCGAGTCTTTTATTAGGTTAAACAAGACGTGCAGTTGGATTTGGAAAGTCGTCATGTTGCCTAACCCCAAAAGTGTTCTTTAAAAACACTACATTTTCTTGTGTTGTTTGTTCACTGGCTCTTTTATAGTAGAGTCCTACCTCTCGACTATCATTTATATTAAACTTCACAGTATTTTTAGTCTTTTCGGTAATGATCACCAACCACACTATCCGTACTAGCTTTTTTCAAAGCTTCTACTACCTGATGATGCTCTCCGAGGTTACTTCATGTCACACTGTGTATTCCATTGCGTGCGTTTTAAGTTTACGAATGACTGGAATATTTTCTGCCCCACAGTCTGCACTTCAGCACATGAAACTATCCATTTAGGTGGAGATTAGATTTATCGTTTGCTACAGGGTCATCGATAAGCGTGTTTTGTTTTCTGGCCAATACTTGAGGATAGTATACAATTAAAAACGCAATAAAGCATATTCGGCCTCAGATCAGATACCATTTCTACCTGACAGGAAAAGTCGTTTAGCTGCTCATAGTCCTTTGAAACGACCATCGATACATACGGGAGAGTTAACGACTTATTTTGCTTAAGATTTCTGGTACTTTTAGAAGCTTTATTGCAGTACAGCAAGGTGCCTTCCATTTCGTATAGAGTGACGTCTTCCGGAAGATGCTGTTGTAAACGAGGACCTAATCGATCGTGTGCTGGAGCAATTGGTGGATGTTGACCATCGCAGTAATCACTGTACGTTATCTAAATTAAATCTACCAATAATCGTCTAAGCCACAACTCCAGAAGAGCCGCTTGAGATGCAAGCATTCTTCTGCTGTAAGTTTATAATGAAGGTGAGGCATTTTGTTTGAATTCGTCGTGGCAGCGTCAGCGATAACTAGCTTTCAACGAAGACTTAATACACACATTCTTGCGCTTATTCACAGTATCGGGTTAGCATGACCATCACAGTACCCTTAAGATGATAGACAACCTTTAGTTACAGCGTTAGAGTCTTAGTGTCTGCGAAGAAGTGCTTGGTTGACGCTGGAGTGCCCATGTCCGTACTAAAATTCTGTCTATAAACTTTTGTTTCCGTTTTTATTTATTACGCAACATACTTTTATGATCTTCATCAGTTACAAAGTATTAGTTGTACGTAACTCACCTTTATTTGTCATGTCAGTTCAACACAATCAAACGCAGAGTAAAGGGAACACTCCCCTCAACTCGTAAAATTCCAGACTCTAGTGATAAACAGTAAAACGTATGTTCTGCGCCTCCGTACAGCGATAATAGTTAACTGACTAGTGAAAGTGCGCTATCAGTTTAATAGAGATCAGAAGTTAACCGGTCAACAACAAATGGACCGCTGTTGTTCAGTCAAGATAAGGCTATTTCAGTGTTCTTAGTCTGTGACCGAAACTTTTCGATGTCTGCTACATGACTTAAGCATCTGATAATACCACTAACTTAATGTATCCGTAGTGTTTCTAATGTTTTCCAGTTATACGGTCTGCGTACATTACGTTCACAACGATGATTGGAACGTGAACGGACAAACTAATTCAGCAAGCGAGTTTAGCCGTGATCAGCACATTACTATTAACGGTAGCCATGAAAATGGCGGCATAATTGAAATCTGAAGCTGTAATAGCATGTAGTGTGCTGCCATTTTGTTTGACCACATATACTCCCTTCTGCTTCCTTTCAGGTCCTCGAACAGGCGGGCTGGCCGCGTCCATGCACGGGGCTGAGGAAGATGACCAACCAGAGCCCGAAGTCAGTGGTGAGTGAGCATGAGTTCACTGCTGATTGGTGATTTGTTGCCGGACCGTGAGGTCCCCTATATATATGGACAAAGACACGGTGTGAACGGAATCTCCTTCGGTATCTGTGTTGTGTTACTACACGTTTCATCGTTGCCTTGTGACTTTTCTCTTTTTATGTGAGGTAGACCTTATTGTGCTTCGATCACGAACGTTGAACATTGTGTGTTGTCGCTGGTGACTGATCCATCGGAATATTACAAAGCCACTGGCGAAAATGTACCATGTCCGTCAAAACAATTGTCACTGCTGTTCAAACTGTATTACCTTTAGACTGGCAACTAACACGTTCTCGGCCATTTGTCGGTCATCATCGTCACCACCATTTTGGTAATATCTCAGCCCCTACGTTTCTTGTCATGCTTCATATCATGTGAAAGCTCTGTTACTCTTGAGTTACAGCTACCAATTTCTCTAGTACTGAATTGAATGACACTGTCGTCCATTCCTTTCCCGACAATTTTGCAACGGCAATCAGTGATTTAAATTAAAGACAGTTTGTAGCCAGTAGTAATCAGTTATCTGATATTCAAATGACAGTTACAAACATACCACTAAGACCAGCCCTTTTGATACCCAGTCTAACAAACAGGTTTTTATGTGACATTCCTGACGAGGGATGTAGCTGACCAACCCACAAGGCCCTGGCCTACCGTTCAACAGTAACATCCGAACAATATCAAGTAACGTGCAGACTGATATCGGAATATAAAATATGATCTTCGTGGGCTGTATGGCTCGTCAAATTGTCCTCTATGCAGTGTGACCCTGAATTATTGAGTTGTCTCACTACGTCCATTCCAGTGTCTTCACCATTTAAAATCATTTGTGATTGTTGTCTTAACTGGCTGCGGCGGCAAGAACACAAAAGTAGTTATAATTGGCCGTGTCCCTGGACTAGATTATCTCCAGAGCTCTGAACCAGTGAAGTTTAGACGTACAAGGTGAGCAATCTGTAGTAAGTTGTGCTAGACGTTCATATGTTAAATCCATATCTCTCTCCAACGTAAAGTTTACGGCGATATACACTTCATTGTGACATTCCATTTCCGGCATAACGGGAACATGTATGGAATACACTAATAGTAAAAAAGGTATGCGTATACTTGTACGAAGTTGGGAATGGGTCGATATCCCTGATTCATTAACGAATTCAAACATGATAAGTCCACGATCACTACGATCCGAAGGGCGTTGAGTTTTAAACTAACAATTATGCGTTCAGTAATTGCAACGTTGTTTATACCTATACATATATATATATACATATATATATACATATATATAAAGCATCATATGTATGTATGTGAGGCGTTATATAGGTTTAAGTAACACGTCAAACCAGTTTTCTCTGACCAAGTACCATGCTGATTTCTAATTTTTAGGTGCCGAAATGCAGTGCTGCACCTGTAGTACGCCACGTGACTGACGGTTGAAATGACCTTGAACTAATTCTGTGGACTGGTCATGTGGTCCAAGCTTTAAACCAGACGCATCTGGACCTTGACCGGAAGCGTAACCAGAGGCGATTCCACAATAAGATTTCCGAAAACATGATAGTCCGTTCAATCCTCGGAAAAAATTAACCACATACCATCAAGGTAAAACGGCAACTCATTGTGTGCATTTATTCATGAACAGGAGGACTTGGTATACGTACAGGAGGTGAACAGGGTACAAGTGGCGTTTTGAAGAGAGACTACATTTTGATGACCAACCTTTTACTTGAGATAAAACCCAAATGCGAACAATTTGAGTATTGGAGAGATTCGAATTAGTGACGGGAATATCATGCCCAGAGGCAACAAGCGCTCTACCAGCTGAGCTACGAGACCGCGCCAGGAGCTCGGCAATTGTATATTTTGATGCATTTGTCAACCCAGTGTCCTCTGTTTTATATAGCCTACCAAATGTTCCAGGGCACTGACTTTTCAAACAGAATATCCCAGTCAGTTCCAGCAAGAATCTATCAAGTGCAGTTCCCAGCAATGAAGTAATTTTACTGTTAAGCTAGCTCGAATCTAACCGAAGCCCAGGTTTTTCACATCTTGGTCTCGTTTAAGTTAAGAGATCTGTCACACAACGGATCACATAATGACAAGTCACATGTTGGTGTTAACAAACACAGAACCTGGAATTAAAGTTTTGTCAATATACTGGGCAGTTAATCATTTGTACACATGACTATTGTTGATTCATGCAGTATTACGTAGTTTTTCAAGGTCAACCAATAGGCACGGCGTAAACATGAACGACCTCATCTGGTCAATTTAGATTCGAAGGAAGATGGATAAGACAAGTTCGTTCATTAACTTCTTGGTTACTAACTGTACTCAGAGTTTGAACATGTAATTATTCAGTATGACCTTTATAATCTAGCCGAAATGAGAAGTAGCCCGATGAAACCTCTTTATTTGCTTCTCGTGTGGCAGTTAAGCATCAATGTGAACCACTGAGGTATTGCTGTCTATGGTGATGGTGATGTTTCTCGTTCTGACTGTCCACAAAACGTCGTACGTAAAAACCCTGAAACTAATACAGATGAGGGGGCGCGCAGCAAGTATGCATGAACTCTGTGCTGCCTATGTTTTCATACGGTGCTCCAACACTCCTTCAGCTTTAATTTTGATCAAAACGAAGTCTATTGTGCATTGCTTGAATGTTCATTAAACGACTGGTGTGGCAGTTAGTTATTATTGTTGAGAAATAGTAGGTATGGATCGACCAAACGTGGATGCTGTTTAATTTGTATCGTTGAATCCCTCGACTAGCTGGGAGTTTGTTTAGTGTATATACACAACTCTCACCTTTGGTCGTAGATTGGATGGTCCAAGTGACCTTGTAGCCAGTACATTTCAAAAGAAACATTCAACCCGCGCTTTGCTGTTTTTAAAACTCTTCAATAGTGCATATCCCTTTCACTACCGGGGCACGAATATGGGCGCTTGTTTTCAGGAAGCAACCCAGTTTAACAGAGTATCATCCACATCATCCCTGGAAACGCTCAGCCACACTCGCTTCTGTGCAACACATTTATCGATTGTCGACATTAACATCAGTTGGTGGATCCCAGATGAATAATGTTCAGTCGCAACGAAATCTGAGACTTCTTTAAACTCGCTGAACAGTGCGGTAATTATTTATTCATAATGAAACCACCCACACGATAATGGGGCTGAGCTTTTCGATATGACAGTTCTATTAGACTTAGGGTGAAGTGGGCGGAGCAGTGATCAACATGGCTGCCTCATGAAGACTTCAACCAGCGTTCACACCTCCGTGTTGTAAAGGTGAGCACTAAAGATGGGGAGTAACGGATTGAAATTTCATTCTACTGCTCCCTCCAAATATGGTTATTTGCATCTGTATGCTAAGGCTGTGATAACCTGTGAGTAGTGTTTATTCTTTGTCACTGGTAATTCAGGACGTTTGTCAGCCTGTAAAAGCGAATGTGTAAATTGACTTTGAATAAGAGGTCTTGATAACGAGGTAATCAACTGGAGATTGCGGGACAGCTATCATATTTTCTCCAGCAATGCATGCGGACACACTATGCACCTTCGCATAAAATTAGCCTACTGTGCTTGGTATACTAAACTATCAGACTCGCTTCAAAGCGATTTGACCTTAATCTACACTACACAGCAAGACACATTTGAACCAGGATCAATCAGCTAAAGCCTCAGACTCAGGGACGGTACCGGAAGACAAGCACATGACAAGCGCTACTGATATCAACATCCACCTATTTGCTAGTAATACTGGACCAAAATACAACTAAAATTTGTCCGTAGAAGATTTACACTTCGAACCACTTGTTAATGCGTGGTTCCTCTATGAGAACTAGGGATATCAGGATATTTTGATGCCACATATATTAAAGTTAACAGTGGAAGTGGACGAGAAGGATTTATTCTTGGGGAAAAAGTGTCGCTGAATATGTTCAGTGACTTTTGTGGTTTCAAGTTGAAGGGAAGCTCTAATCGTGAAGTCTTCAGCTGGAATTGACAGGACAGTTACTGTCTCCTTTCGTGGCAAACATTTGATCTGAGTACCACCCACCAGTGAACGTGACTGGGCGTTTGCACATGATAGTTCGACCGTACTTAATGTGAAAAAACGGCGTGGTGCTCAAAACGGTTATCTTATAATAGCCTGATCGGAGTTGAAATCTCAGTCATGGCAAGAATGTGCACCACTGTAAAGGTCTAACAATAATGAAAATGACAAAATGAAGATGACTGTTACAGATGAAGCTCGTATGTCACAGTACGCGGTTATGAAGTCCACATGAAGGAAGCAGGAACATTAAGTATAGATTTGGTGGAACAAGTAAAGGAAGCTTCCAGTAGAATTTCATATACAGAAATTCCTAAAAGCGAAGGTACTACTTTTTATAGAAAGTGGTATTTCATCAGCCAAAACGAATAAAGCATCAGCTTTAAACTGGTCATTTAACACCCAACACGACCAGTGTCTCTGCATCGGCTGTGTCTTGTAAGCAGGTTAGAGGCCAGCTTATCTGAGACCTTCAGTACATTTGAAAAGGCCACCTCACCGCGTGGTAACGCTAACGTGTCGATGGTCTCCTTGAGGATCGTGGACTTAACTCACGGGGTTATATTTGTTGTTTATCCGAGTTTTTACAATAATCTGGGTCACTTCTCTCTACAGTTTAAGGCGGATGCTCACTATGAACGGGGACTAACATATTACCGTGCTGGATGTGCAACCTGTGTCAGCCAGAATTTCAATAATTTGCTTCCAGCTGTGAAGTAATACTTGCCTTTGGATCCACCCCTTAATCCTTCTAGGTAAATGCCGTGCATAAACTTAACTCCAGTTCCATCCAACGAAATGTGTTTCAGACCACTTTGGGTAAGTGCATGGTGTGGATCAGACGGCCAACTTGTTCTACAAAGTTCACGTTTTAATGGTTCATTGTTCAGTATGTAACTGGCTGTTTTCTGACCATAGGGTTACGGATTATACAAGACAGCCTCCCAAAGTGATCAAGAGCGGCGTTAAACCTTGCCACGTGACCTCATATGAACCGATAGGGCTACCCAGATATCAGTAGACATGCGAGCTTCCTTTCTGTAGCCGGTCCGACACACGTGTATATCTGACAAAAACATATATGCCGGTTATGTTGATATCTTACTGGTGGTCATTCGCCGTGGTTCTCCTGCACCGTGTACAAACCGTGCATGGCCGTCAGCAAACAGTAACAATTGATGGTCAAACGACAGAATAAACCTCTATGTGCTATGCTCCACAAACGGTCATCCCCTCAAAACTTGAATTTGAAATCATTCTAACGATGACGAGAGAAGACTATGAATAAAGGTGTCAAGCTCAAAGTTAATAAGTAGTGATCTAATTTCCAGTCTATTTTCCCCTGCGTGATAAGCTTAAAGCAGCTAGAAATCTGTCGAAATGAATGCGCTCATCTTTTTGTGCACATAAAAACTCACAAACTAGTTTTTGGGCGCATACAAATAACTAAAATTACACATCATCTGCCGAACTCAACGGCTGATGAAGTCAAGCATCTTGGGAAAATCCACAACGAAAGCACACCACTAGCTATTGGGTGTGAGACGTTTTTCCCGAACCTGATGAAGAGCATACATCACGCCAGTCGTGCTGCAAATGGTCTAGAATCTACTGCGGTCTTTGACAGATTTATCTTCTAACACTTTGCTGTCCGGGAGACTGAACAAGATTTTGATCAGAACCTTTCTGACACTATTCGGCAGTTTAATACCCAAAGAGCCAACCGGATGCTATTTGTTCCTTATACGCTTGAACGCCTGAATCTTTTAGACGAGTCTGACGTTTCGTGGGACAGTTTACTGCTTACGGAAGAAGTAAACTAAACAATGTGCGGGACCACTCAGGCAGGTTATATGTTTCACAAATTTCGCAGGCATTTCCTATTCACCAAAAGCCTTCATCTTATGGGATTGCTGGGCAGATATTTGCACCTGTACGGAATTCCAGAAAGTAGCAAAATAGTCGGATATCGTTAGTAGTTACATAAACGTCCATCTGTATTCCTCAGTCAGTGTAAAAAACATTTAGGTTGTCCCACCAGGTACTCAGGGTGTACTTCCGTTAAGCATACGTAGTCACTGTCTACTAAATAAATGGACTGAAGAGCACCAAACCCTCATTGCAGATCTGCTTGTGCTGACGACTGTCCAAAACTTGTTTAAAACAGTTGGTACATACTTCAAAGGTACCTAACACGTGGTAACAAGGTTTTCTACAGTTTCCGTCTAATGTTTCTACTCAAGTATGCATCATGTAGTACCCGACTTGCACTCTCAATTAATGTACCCCAACTACTCCGGGTGTTATACCAAGTCTGAACAAATTTTATGAATCCCACATCTGTGGCACATACTCTCTTCTGCAGAAATAAATTTAAAACACTGAGTTCCCTTAATCCAGTCAACCAGTAACGATAGGACACACGTCGCGAGATGTTAACACTCTGTTTACTCTCTTCAGTCACGAACGTAAAACACTAGAATATATATAGCAACAACAATAGAAACAACGATTGGGTGTACATAAAACAAAGACTGTTATCAGTTCCAGAGCAGACAAACTGCGTGAGTCAACAGTTTATGCACACACATGACCGGACGGCGAGTATTGATCAACATTGCTTCGGAGAAGGCAAGCCACTTCGGATTGCGATTACGCAACACTACTTGAAACGAGTTGGCGGGGTCACCAATGTGACCTGTTTCCATGATGTGCTTTACTATGGATGAGGTCGGATTCCATCTCACTCGTTCTGTTGCCATTGCCTGTTGCGTCATGGCGCGCACCAACCACTTAGGCATATGTTCAGCCATTCTTTGTCGTAGGCACTGATCTGTTCTGCCGATATAGACGTCACCGCAACTGTAAGTGAACTGATAGATTACATGTGAGACAGAAAATTTCGGTAGGACACGATTGTGAATTAGCTGAGCGACACTCCTAGTCGTGAGTAGCAACCGTAATTCAGCCGCCGGGTATGTACGAGTTAGAGCAGACTGTAATTTTTGACTTACATCAGTTGTGATATGATCGCCTTTGAAAGGAAGGTTCAAAAAGACCTGCTTCTTCTTGAGCGTACTCACGGCAGTCTTGATCAGCCTTTTCTGGCTGTGAACATCGATGAACTTCTCAGGATAGCCGTTCGCGTGTAACACTTTCTTCGATCTCTCCTCCTCTCTTTGCAAGCAGTCATCGGTGCATATCTCCCGGGCTCTATGAAACAGGGTTCGCACCAGACCCCGTCTATAAATAATTGGTGCAAAAGAAGTTGCAAATACTGACCGCTCCAAGTGGCCTTACGGTGCACTGAACGTTGTAATGAACCATTCTGCCGTATAGTGAGTAAAATATCTAAGAAAGATAAACTACTGTTTACGTACTTTTCATGAGAAACAAAAAGATTAGGATGAGCAGAATTAAAAAGGTTCACAGTGAAACCACCTGAATATCAATGGTAAAAATCAAAATATCATCTACATATCGCTTATAGAAGCTGGCACCATGTACACTATCAAACAATTCTAACTCAGTCATTGCTAAAAATATATCTGCAAGTGTTTGGCCCAATGGTCTACCCGTTGCTACGCCATCAACTTGTTTATAAGATGATTCCACAAAGTCAAAACGGATATTCTCTGTACATAAAAATATAAGTTCCTTGTGATAATCAACTGGGAGACAAAGAGGTCAATTTTGATGGGAAATAAAATTGTACAAAAAGTCAGCTGTTTCTCCAAGGGAAACGTTTGTAAATAAGGAGTCAACGTCGATAGAATACATCTCACGTGAACTCACCGAAACGTTCTGTAAGGTATGTGCCATTTCGAAAGAATCTTTTATACAGTGGGGGGTTTGGGTAAAATTCTGACGGATGTGATGTAGTAAGTCAACAAGTCATCTGGCAAGCTTGTGTTACGATGAGTAGTCCAAGCGTAGGATTGGCCTTAACGGGACAGCACATTTGTGTTTTTGGAGCACCTCATAAATGTGGTGTGCGGGTTCTGGTTGGCTTCGTCTGTCTATATTGCAGTTCCGAGAAGTATCCATGTAGTAGTAAAATTTGGAGTTTTCTTGAGGTCTGTTTCTCCATCAGAATGTTGTTGTGAGTCGTACGTCAGTCGAAACAGCCTAACTTGCCGCTCAGTCGTGCATGAGTGTCCGTTCAATACTCGTTATCATGTCACAACTCAAAGACAAACTTCCATGTTCTAAAACCAGCTGTTTAGTGTATTCATTCGTTTGCTCGTGTCGAGCATCATACACTAGTTACACTACAGAGCGATTGTCTGACAGAGTGCGTGAACATTATCCTGCTTGGTTGAATAGTGTTGTAGATAAGACGGTTTCAAGCGCGATTGTTGCCCATCTGATCGACTCAATACGATCAACTCAGCATGTAGATGGGACTCAAATGCGAAAAATCTGGACATCGGCCAAATAAGAACCGAAAACAGAAACAGCATGCCCAAACGTGGCAAGAGCTATATTACCTGAGGTAGGAAACCACACCAACAGCTCAGACGAGCTTGGTACGTCTGGGCACGTTACTTCTTACGTTAGTTTGAATCTAGTCGAAGCCCAGAATTTTTATCGCTAGGTCTCATCTAATTTACGAAATATGCCACACTACTTATAAGTAACCTGATCATTCTGTTAATAAGAAAGATACTTTTCAGACTGTCTGCCGGGTGCCAAAAAATCGATCCGTTTGGTGATATTCCGAATGTTGGCCGTTGCCGAGGGCATCAGCATCCGACTGCACAACCCTAACCTCTGGGTACAGAAGACGTTCGTGCGGAAACTTAATCTCCCTTGGCTCACTATCAACCAAGTTCATAATTTCGAACAGTGATTGCGTAATTAGCCTAACGGTCAAACACAGAAGACAAATCTTGTTCGATACCCTGTTGTTCTCATGACTCCTGTGTTTCTTTAGTACTCTTACGGCCGAGTGTAACAAGCTTCAAAGCATGCGGTAACTTCACATAAACTGACACAAACAGGGTAACAACATCAGCAGGCAAACTGGCGCCCAGATAAGTTTGTCGATGTGATGCTCGCACAATTTCGTATCGTCTTTCAGTCCGTACATTTGGTTCATTTTTCCAAGCCCAATCTGTTGACCGTTTGTGAGTACGCGCGTGCGCACATGGGCGTTCGGGCGCGATCACCGTGACATTATTCAGAGGTGCGAAAATTACGTGACGACTGAAGCATAAAGGAGCAGTGGATGATGCGGAAGGCCAACCAGTCTGTTGTGAATGGTTTGCCCATCTGATGGCTTACTGGAAACGGACATCATCAGTCCGAGGATCGGGGTGTGAGTATAGCTGTCTTAATGACCAGACAAACAGTTGAAGGTGGTGACAGAGCAAGTGAACTAAGCTAGTGAGATGAACACAGTGATGAGGCCATCTCAGAGTTAACATGCCACCCGAACACGAATTTCAGCCTACGAGCGAACTGAGCTGGTTTGCTTAATTTTGTGAGAGCAGCCAGAATGAGTTCGCGGCTGCCAAGCTGCCAAAAATGCAGTACAGGAAACGTATTACGGTTTGCTTTCAAGCAAAAATAGTCCGATCTCAAATTTAAAACCCTGCGATTTTGTAGACAAATGAAGCTTCGGTTACCCCCAACTGATTACAACACAAAGCACGTCTCGCGTGCACTCATAGGATGGACTTTTCAATCAGCTACCTTGGTTGCTTTTAAAGAGGCTATACCGATTGACTGGAGAAGTTGTACTGAGTTGTACGTCACTCAGTATGTTCGAGCACGTATAAAGGAACACACAGGCGGAGGTATCGTGCAAAATTAAGCATGCGGATCCTAATTTAAATGTAGTTATTTTATATTACTCATTTTACCACTTATATAACAGGTCATTGGTTCAAACGTTCAGATGCAAACTGTGATAGTCGCAATCATGATGTGATTCTAAAGGACGAATTTGAATCCACATCTGATGGTGTATATTATTAGATTGTCCCTTTTGGTGCGCGCTCAATTGCTTGACCCAGAACCGAGAATGGGTGCGGCAACAGTGTTTATTGGAAGGACGAGACGAGTCATAATTAGGCCACAGAGGCTTTAAATTTATAGGGCGAAATGAGTATCATACATGGCCGACAAAGATGCATAGCGAATCAAACGAGACGATCATATATGGCAGTCAAAGTGTTAAAACGAATCACGTTATAGGGGGCGTCAGAAATTGAACGTGAGAAAACAGTTCAGATAACGTACAAGCGTTAGATCGTGCAGCTGTAATCTGATTACCTGGGTGAGATTGATTAACTGAGTAAGTTAAAACATATCAATTCACTCGAAGCCGGATCGTTCAATCGATACGACGTGATTCGCCTTTGCCGCTTCGTTAAGAGATGTGTCTCTTAACATATATGTTATCGAAAGAGCACGAGACACTGAGTCTATGCAGGTGATAAAGTCGGTGGTGCGTTTGAAAAATACGAAATACAGTTCTTGCTACTACTCAGAGTTTCACTAATACTGCGACAGATGGATCCATGGCACCTGAATGATGATAAATACCACCTTTATTTTTTAAAAATACATTTATAGTTTGTTGTACAAAAGTCTGAGTAACGAACAGTTTCATCGGCTCACTTTGCCGTGACATCATCGTTCCACAGAAAATAGTTCCGCGCACAAGTTGAATAAATGTGCAATAATAGAGCCTGCAGTCATTGCATGATGATGCTAGAAGCAAGGTTCAAGAGGACCAGACATACTTTCAACTGAAAGGAGATAAAATATTATAGCGCAACAAAGGAGCTTCGGCCGTCTGTGACGGTCACGTTAACCCATCAGGGTTCAGTCCAGAAAATTATACTGAGTTAAACATCACTAATTCACCTGTAACTCGATCAGTTTTTGGTATTCTCCACAGCTCATAATCCATTGATGACTCGATTCTCAACGTGCGTGCACAACTAACCAACCAAGGCTAGTTGAGGAATGAACAAAATTCCTGTGATGTTGTGTTTTTCAGCCAAATCAGCTGGCATCATCATATGTACTTGCAGCGCCGTACGTACGTATGATTTCTCGGTCAGACCCATTCGTTTATATTACAGGTAGAAGAGCATTCGCCAACACATCTATGAATGTTTATTAGAGTTCATGTGCACAAATCGGAGTTCGACTGTAGGCACTTGCCCGCTGGACAGCTCAGATGAATCACTCATTGTGTGGATGAATAACAGGTTAGAATGACATACAAAATATGCATAACAATACACTTGCTTAGTCGTGGCGTGGGACAAATATTCATAGTTTCATGATTCCATTTCATTAGAGTAGCACGCACATTCGATCTCGTATAATCAGAGAAGTTTTCAACAAACAGGGGTTGAGCGACAATTCATGTCGGGAGTGAAAGCGTGGATGTTTGTACCTGTCATTTAAACCCAAGCGGTGTTACTGTCTAGACATCGTCCAGCATGGATTTCCACGTACACGCGTAACTGTTAATCCGCTATAGATAAAGCCCGACAAAAGAATGATTGCCTACAAAGCAACGAATGAAGCACCGTTGTTGTGTTCGATCTTACCGTCAAATGAATTTGTTTGCAGCAATTCGCAGAGGTCTGCTGTTGCCTTCATTGGTTTACATCAAGTTGAAATGTGCAAGCACCTATTTGTGTTCATTCGATCCCTCTCGTTCTCTATTATTTCATGATTCACCCGATCTTCACATGGGACAATTTCTCTCATTTTTAAACTAAGGACGGAAAAGTATCAGCTTTCCGCTATATGTGATATTGGTTACGGCGGTTTATCACAATGTTCCGTAATTTTCATATTATCATAATAATTGTGGTTCAGGCTCAGAAGCTGAGCATATGCAAATCTGAAACCTCCCCTTGTGCGATTCACGAAGGGCAGTGTTGACTTGATTCGACAATTGCATGGTCGAAATGGTTGAGTGAGTCATGGTAAAGGGCACCCGTAATTAAAAGCCGGAAGACCCAAAATCTTGCAATTAATCAGAAGAGTTTCAGGGATATTAATTAGAAGTCTGACAAATCTAGTGAAGCTTGCCTCGAAATGAATAGACAGTCACTTAGTAGAGACGCGTTCCTGTGAGTGTCCTCAGTATGGCACAATAGGTCTTATATATGTCTCTATGGAATACGACTGTCAGTAGATATCCTGTTCAACTGCATCACTTACAATAATCTTTCTAGCATAGTTTCTCTGAACAAGTTCCACATGCCTTACATTTCCTATGTCGGTCAAGAACTTTCATGCTTTCCACCTATAATCTGTTTGCTCTGAATTCAGTAACGCACATCCCTGTTCTGCAAGACTCAACGGCGACCGTCCAAACTGTTGCTCGTCACATTTCCGATACATCCTAATTTCTCACTTTCGCGACTAAACAGGAAAAACGGAATATCCGCACTCTACGCTGTCATTTTTCATTATTGTTAGACATTATGTAAATGAGGATTTTTTCCGCATCTCCACAAAGAAGCCTCCTGAAATACTCTAACCATTAAAGCAAACCAAAGTCGAATTTAACACTGCAAAATGATAACCCATTAGTGATACTTTTTATTGGCATTCAAAGTATTGTTCACTCAAATCTGTTTTGCCAGCTGCAGACGAACTGGTAAATTCATCTCATTTTTGGCAACTTTATTTTGCTTGTCATACAACTCTTCTAACTTAATTGGGCTGAATCCTCAAATGTGGAACGTATGATGAACTTAACTGAAGTACAAGCGTTCAGTAATTAGATGTGATACACCCGTGAATCTGGGATGTAAATATGCAACACGTTGACACTTTTAACCAAAGTGGAAACACTCTGTAGGTCACCTGGTGTTGTACGCTTAAAAATAAGAATAACCCAATACAAAGCACAAGATACTTAAGCATATGAACGACAAAATGGCGATCAAGACTTGTTTTCTGTGTTTGATCATCAGATTAACTACAACTCAATAGATGTGAAGGCAGTAGGTGGGATGGATTCGAAAAACGGTCAATAGAGGTTATGGACGACGTGTTTGATATCAGTTACGCGATCACCGTTCCAACTTGTGGGCTTGATTGATTGTGGGCTGGGAGAGATTGAGTGTCCTCACGAACTTCTTCTGAGCGCAGAGGTCAGGGGTACGCATTCGGATACTAAGGGCCCAGCAACGGTCAACATTCGGAATCTCACCACTTTTGATCGATTCCTTGGCTCCCGGTACGCAGTCTGCAAAGCGTCTTTCTTACCGACAGAATGACTAAAGTCAGCCAAATGAGCAACAGTCGCGCTTGAAACCGTCTTATCTACAACACTATTCAACCAAGCAGGATAATGTTCACGCACTCTGTCAGACAATCGCTCTGTAGTGTAACTAGTGTATGATGCTCGACACGAGCAAACGAATGAATACACTAAACAGCTGGTTTTAGAACATGGAAGTTTGTCTTTGAGTTGTGACATGATAACGAGTATTGAACGGACACTCATGCACAACTGAGCGGCAAGTTAAGTTGTTCTGACTGACGTTTTGAACTTTATTGAGATAGCTTCGGCCATAGGATCTCCTTTGAATGGGAGACTAATTAATGCAACTTTCTTATTCACAGAGGGTGGCTTAAGTTTCAACTCTACCGTCTGCATCGCCTTCTGAATGAAGCGCATTGGGTAGTCATTCTGCATGAACACTTCTTGTAGAAAGTCTCTCTCAGCTTGTAAATTGTCAGGGGTGCAGATCTTCAATGCCCTACTTGTCAGACGTCGCATGAGGTTTCGCTTTTGATTTATCGGAACGAAGCTGTCAAAGTGAATATACTGGCCACTCCAAGTTTGTTTTTGTACACAATGTGCTGGACTGAACCATCTTATATTCTTAATATGCCATAATCCAAGAAATTTATTTGACGGCTGTTGTCTGATTCCTTGGTGAATTTAATATTGCTATGGGCTAAGGTAAAAGCTATCATAACTCTGTTTATGTTAGAATTCTCGTTGACGACGCAAAAAATACCATCAACAACGTTTATAACATGCAAATTGTTCAGTGACGGCACTCAACTGGTTACTCTCCAGTTTGGTCATGTAAACGTCAGCCAACAGGGGACCTACAGGCGAGCCCATTGCCACTCCATCTCTCTGTTGGCCGATTGTACTGTTGAACGGAGACTGAACGTTACTCGTACAAAGCACCAGCAGTTCTCCCAGTTCATCTTTTAGGATACCTATCTGTTTGTTGTTACGCTCGATTTATTCGCATAAATAGTCATTTTTCTTTTGCAGAGGCACGTTCGTAAATAGTGAGGAAACAGTGAACGAGAACATTCTTTGATTGTTTAGGTTCAGGTCTTGGACTGCGTCAATGAAATGAAACGTGTCCCGGAGACTGTGTTTTGCTAGCTCCAACCTGATATGTATGAAGAGACCGGCAAGCCATTTGGCCAGAGCATGATAAGGCGAGTTTCACATATCTAAAATGGGTTTCAATGGCAAACCTGCTTTGTGCACTTTGGACAGGCCGTATAACCTAGGGATTATTGTCCCAGTGGGACGGATGCACTCGAAAGTGGCTGAATCAACTATCCCCTTCTGTTCCATTCCACACGACGTTTTAGATATCACCTTTTTTTATAGCCGATGTTTTGCTTTTCTCCATACTCATCTTCATGAATTTTGCGTTATCAGCTAGTATGTCATTCGTTTTGGTTACGTAATCATTCTTGTTCATTATGGCAACTATTCCTTTATCCGATCTGGAAAACATTATACGCTCGACTAAAGCATGTGTAAGGAAAAGGTGCGTTCACTTTAATGGACGTTGCCACAAACACTTCTCCACGAACTTTTGAAAGGCAGTCCTGATTCTGGGCCTTATAATCACAACAGTAATAATAATCGATAATAACTGATAATTCGTTTTCAACATAGGATGCCAAGAATTTCCACACCCTAATTACACCGTTTCCGGTTTAATGTGTAAATTAGCAGCACTACTTGGTAGATGCTCTTTCTATCAGTCATGTCAGCAAGACGAGTTACCAATTAATATATCTTCATTTATCTTACACCTTGTCTCACTGGTTTCCGGTGGACAGGCGTTGGATGCACCAACGATGGAGAATTACCGAGTTTCTGAATAATACTGGACCACTAGGTATCGACCTGAGCTCGGGTTGCGCAACAAGGTTCTGACGATATTGAGTTAAATGGACTAGCGACAGCTGGATGATTAATGCCTGGTCAAACTTAGTTGGTGTCAAACAAATCAAGACAATATGTGTATGCCGCACTACAACTTATCGCACACTCATTCGCCAGGTAGACTGCACGCTGTTCAATTGGACGGCGTCGTCCAACAGAAGTTCCTTATGCAGGTAGAACAAACAGTCTTGTAGATGGTCTTAGAGATCACTGATCCCAATTGTCAGCCGAATAATCCACCTATTGTTCAGTTCGGAACAAATGCTTTAGTAAAGGACCCCACTTTGAGCTGAAATGTGTGTTTTAATTTCATATCAGTATCTTATTCTGGGTAACTCGGTTGTCACTGCTGAATGGTAAACATTTGCCACAGGGTCGTTGTCTAATTTTTAGTTGATAAGCGAATGATCACAGAGGAAACCATTAAACGAATAATGTACGTAGAATTGTTCTGTCTGAGTAACTGTTCACTATAATTTCATCATTGGGAACTGGCAATAATTGGTCTGTCTGTGTTCATGGCTGTGTTGCACGAGTGACATTTCCGTGATGAATTATCGTCTGTTTTACTGATGCATGTAATTTGACACATAAGGTTTGTGCAGTGCATGCAACTCTAAAAGTTGACCGCAAGTACTAGTGTTTTGCGCTCAGATACCAACTCTGCATTTGAGCCACTTTACTTTCCCAGTAATGCAACTAAAGTTATACCACCAGCTTGGTGGTGTTTAGTATAACTCCACAGAAGAAATGCGGCAAAATATATGGACACCTGTCTATCAGAGTCCATGTAGCTAAGCCGTAACATACGCAGCTCTGTATGCGGTTACGGATTCCTCCTAGAATTCACAATCCAATGGTACGCATATGACCCATCACTTAGATCCAATGGAAGAAAGCATTTGTTTGCGTTCCATCTGAGCGCAAGCTCCACTTTAAGTTCATTGTATTGACATTCTTAGAGACCGTGAGAAACAGCGACGTATCCCAACACTCACCCAGAAGTTGTACATTTGGTTTTCATCATACTGAAAGGATGCTTCAAAAATAAAACATGTTAAATCACAGACTATGGAGGTTATCTCCCAACGCAAGTTGTTGACTCAGTCAACTGTGCGCCTGCACATAAAATAACTCGATGTTATCCGATCGTGCACTGCTTTAGGCAACCGTCAAAAGTGAAGTATTTTCCTAAAACTATCGTTTATTTTATCATTGCGGGAGACAAAGTAGTTATCCTTAGTCGACTTATACGACACATAAGTGCGGGAACGCAGCTGACTAGGTTTAAGCTTGCAGCCGAGTAACTTTCTTTTGTGCCACAGTTCTGCAATTCCGGTCGATAATGCAAAATAAGAGCCAACTTTTCAGTGAGGACTATTACTGGGAGAGTTTATAAACTTGTATATAAATGTGTATGTAGGTGTACATGTACAGTGTTTGTGTGCATTTGTATGTATACCCGCCTTATAATGGAGAAGAAGCCTTAGAAAAACATTTTGAAGTATATAGTGCAGCTTTTTCACTCTGAGGCAATGCCTGGAACATACAATACTTGTATTTTGAAAGTGGCAATGTATGGCTCTTCTTCAACTGTATATTGATTTATCTCTGAATGAAGTTTGTTGGTTCTCAGAAATGTACTTCTGGTTAATTCACATTTGTACACATTGAAGCTTGTTTGTGCATGAGTAATATCTGATCGATTGGAAGCTACTTATAAGGCAGCGAGGTGTGCTTCGCCATAAAAATCACTCAAAGATGGTAATCTAAGTCAGTAAAACTACTAACCTCTATCAGCAAATCAGTTTTGCTTTGCTGGTTTTGCTGATCAAATTCTCCAAATTTAACAGCTTTATGCTGTTCAAGGTCGCGAGTTAAGCATGAGAAGGTCATTAATTGCCGATCATGAACTGACTATTAACCAAAGGCTAGCTGAAACCGCACGGTGCGTTACCTAACCATCTGAGCGCTTTGGACGTGCCGTAAATGAGATATTGGTAGACCCAGGTGTAAATCGCAATAACCAGAGTCGACCGGTTCTACAACTGATGGTTTTAGAATTAGTTCATTCAAATTAAACGTATTTTACCACCAGTCGAAAAAGTTCGTTCTGAAACAGTAAAAACATTACTTTCTTTATAAGTAGTGTCTCGGTTGTATATTCTTAAAAACATATGGGCAGTACCTAGTCAGTATAGTAACACACTATAATTGTACTGTATACTGTTCATCAGTTTTTCACATTTAAATAGCGTGCAGCATTTTCAGACAAAATATCTGCCCCATTACATAATATTTGGGTAGAACAGATTATTCATCAAACAGTGCAACAGGAACGATGAACTGGTTTGCGCATAGTGTGTTTTTGAATACATACAAGGGTACATAATAGATTACTGTTAAGTTCAATTAACGATTAGTAAAAACGTGCCGAATTAGACAACAGCTGAATTTAAGATGGCTATTTGCAGTACGGTTTGATCCGATATGGCATTTATAAGCCACTTCTTCGAAGGTGAACGAAGAGCTTACTACCCCTATGAAATAGAAACCCAAACTGAATTTTCGTGATTTGTGGACAATGCCTACGTATCACCCTGAAGTACGAGAACTGTTTCACTAAAAATAGAACTTAATTGGCAAAAATATTGGTTAGCAGTATGGAGGCAATTCACCAAATAAAACCAAAAATATGTGTTTAATAGTGCGTTTCAGTGTGTAAACTGGACACTGTTTACACCTAATCGTAGCGCCTACCAAATTCTTCCTGCACGGGAAACCTCAGATCGCGAGTGAGTGGTAAGTAGCCATCAAGGGGTTTGTATTCATTTTCCAGAAACTGCTCATAAAAAAATAAAACTCCAACATCACACTTGTAATTTTTTGAAAAGCCTGTAAAGTACGACTGGAAAACTATATCTTCATAAATATGGTCTACATAATTAACTCTTTGTTTGTTAATCTTAATCACTGCAACTGAGTGGTTGATGCAGCTTGAAAGTAGTTGTATCATACCCCACATTTTGACAGAATTTATCTCTATCTGCTCAGTTCATCGGGTCTTCATAAGAGATTAGGCAACGTCAAAAGATGTTAGATAACTTATCCATAAGTATTGGTTTCACGGAGCAACACGAAAATGTATCCAGAGCACAAAAGTAAAAACGAATGATACACAGAAATTTGTCTGAAAGTTGTTGACCAACTAAGCAAATGACAGAGTAATCTGCGGACAACTCGAAAATGTTACCGTTCCGTAACAAAACTTAAATCACCTATAACGTGCGAGAGTGAACTACATTTTTGAAAACTAGATATTTTGTTTATCATTAGAACAATAATGTCGGAGTGAAAATGGATCCCACGGTAACAGAATGTTCAAAAAAGTAACAAACGCTCTCACGTATTCCACGACATGCTAACAAACATTTTCTTACTGTCCCTATCTGTAACCTAAAGAATCAAGGGACTATGAGTGAAAGCTACAGAGTGCAGTGGTTGATTGCACAGGATCTACCGGTGATATTGAAAGCTGACTTTGCCAACCTGACAAAGAAGTTTCAGCTAACGGCGTGTTTGTTAAACTACTTTTCTTTACATATGATTTCAACTTACCAGGAGGATGGAGTTTATTTTGTGGATGTATTGAATACACCTATGATCGCCACAAGCAACTTGTTAGCTGTACTGATATTTGTGAGTCAGGATTACTGACACAAATTAAATGGACTCTAATAACTTTATTGTTAGACGGTAGCTTTTGATTCATGCTGCAATTGTTTGAAAGTTAGCGATTGAAAAAGTGTAAAATTCTGACAACGATCAGACAGAATGGAAAGACTCACACTCACGACTGGTTGGGCGAATTATCTTGTTGGTGGTAGTCGAAAGAATTTGAATTCATTCCCTGTTCCAGATTAACATATGCATTAGTGAAACGCCCGAATAAAAGCATAACTCAAGTGCAGTACTTTCGTGCATAAGGTTTGAAATACACATATGAGTAAGAAACACACTGTATAGTGTCTACTTTGAACAAACCCAAATATTCGATTATTGAGAGATTAAGATTCAGACACGGTTTGAAAGGTCCACGTTATTTAGGCATGTCGCGTGCCTTGATCCTGGATAAAGTTAAAAGTGTAGGACTTGAGTGACCGCATGCTAAATAACAGTTAGACTGGCGAAAAAATGTTGCTTGTAAAAGTGTTAAAATAATTCTTAACCCACCATCAATGGTACCGAAGGATTGGGAAACATGGCCACTATTCCATGCACAGAAGTAGCGTCGTTGGCTATTCGTACGGCATGTAGTGAAGTAGAAATTATTATTCTTTTTCAAAAAAGGACTACTGTGAGTTCAACTTTAGAGTGTCTTGCGGATCTATTTTTGAGAAAAAAAACGAATTACGAGTAAAGTAACGTCTGAAAACCAGTACCATTAGAATAGTAAAGGCGGACTGGTTTTTATTAAGGGAATCATGTTCATAGCTTATCCAGACTTGACAATCCGCAATACATAAGTCAGATAAAATGGGAATTTATCTACAGAAAATCCCTGCAATCTTTGGATACTTTCAGTTATTTCACTTTCTAATTTCCGCGGGCTTGTTGTGCAACTCCGTCCTATTTGTCGGTAATTCGGGATAGGTTTTCATATCAGACGTTTTGAGTTGCTCATAACTGAGTTTAGGCCGCACAAATGCCACACACAAATCCGTGGTTACCAATAAATTCATTAGTCTACCCAACGTTAGATGTCTCATTTTCTTTGCGCTTCAAAGACAAAGCAATGTCTATATCCACATCTTTCTTAGGATTTCAGGTAACCATCAAAGTATTGAGGCCCACCGAAAAAAAATTGCTTACATATTATTGTGTTCACATCTTCAGCTGCCCATCATTCTTGGTTCATTCTTTTATGGCTGCTTTACCATCCACTTAAAAACTGCTCTTCGTTGTCTGTGTTCATTTTCGGGATATGCAAAACTTAAGTCTCGATGACTCCAAAGCTTTGAGCCATTTGTAGTGGAAATCTTTCACGTCCAGTCATGTTCACTATTTGAACCTGTCCCGAACTAGATGATTTTTCGCATTCTAAGCAACTTGTCAATGTTTGTACGGACAGAATAGTTTCTCAGATTTTTGAGGTGTTAGTTTCACCGAGCAACTGGTATCCAACTGGTGACCATAAGCTTTTTAGCCGTCAAATAGGTACCGACCACATGGGACGTATTTTTGGTGGATCCCCTGAACACTGGGAAATGCTAGTGCGACACACATACTCAAGCTAATGAATAGGTTGATCTAGGAGCTTTGTTCGTTCTTGGGGAGACGCGTGGATTGAGGTTAACAATACTCGAAGTTACAACACAATTCCCCATTTTAATCATGTGCTAACTTAATTATAACAATCCGTTGCCGCCTGCTACAAAATGACGCGTACATTCCGTTTATGAGTGTTATGAACCATATGTTTGCATATTCTGGCAGTTCTTGATAAGTGCGTCGTCTTAAAAACCAGCGTAGGTCATGATTACAGCGATCAAATTACTTTAGGTATTCACTGCATATATGAACTGTATGTGTACTAAGCTAGGGAGAATCGAAAGTCGAAGTCAGGGGCTGTTGGGGGTAAGGAAAGATATCACTAAATTTGGCAAATCAACAAAATCCCAAATGGACCTGCTATTGCGATGGTTCTTGTTTGGGAGAATCTTATATAACATAAACTGTGGCGACCGTTCATGAGTTTCTACTGGCCAGACTGCATAAGAATTGAAAGACAGGATAGAAATATCTGACCAAAGATAGTGAAGTCACCCGAAAATTACCGCCAAGGATTCGAAAGTCGCTGATTAAGCTTTAGACACATGAAGAAACTTACGCGGTGAACGTGGAAGTAATTAAGCAAGGGTTCAGTAGTTTGCGTAAGCATTTAGAGTGAATAACCCCAAACCCTCTGGCAGATTGCGACCGATTATGGATCAAGCTGACTTCACTGATTGTCTGACTGCATATGGATTAAAACACCTCCACTAGGTTTTGGTATAAACTGAAAATCATTAGATATGTAAACTAATTTGAGATGTTTTGCATCTGACGGAGAGGGCTACACATACCAGATATTTGAGTATTTGTGCGCGCAAAGTTTGGGTAGTCCAAATCCAGACTATCCTCAAAGACACAGACTAATGTCGTGTTCAAGTTGACGGTAACGGCATTCAAGTCAAGCCACTGTATCAGACAGGAATGTCAACGGATCGAGTGCCGCCGAATCGGAAGGAGTAATTTTCGCATTGATGTAGATTATTTGGTCAGCTAGGGAAATAACTATATCTAACTACTGAGGCAGATTATTTTGATAAATCTCAGACCAACCGCCGTCTGAGCTACATTGCCAGGGCATTTGGCCGTTTAATTTTTCATAGCTTCTGCAACTAAACGCACCGAAATACTTCAAAAGTTTTGCTAACTACCCCTACCCATTCCACACCAACTGACTGAACTGTGTCCAGCACGCAACCACCTGTTGCCGAATCCCTAATAGTTAATTTGATTTCAAGGTGGTTTCATATATTACCGTTGACGTTCTCTTACTATAGTTTTGAGGTTTTTCACGTGTTGACGTATGTAAACCTGTAAGTAGCACTTTCGTTCACTCCTTTCTACGTAACCACTAGTTCTTTTAACAAGTAAACGATCCTTAACGTGGAGCAAGATTGCGTGGGGAAAAACACCGGCGAAACCTTAATGCAATCCCCAGCGGATAATCTCCAATGTTCCTCGTCAAGATTAAAATAATTTTTTCCTTTCCACGAAATTAGATGTACCCTTGAAAACCATCCGGTTGTTTGCTTCTTCGTTTGTCATGTTTTCACATGCTCTAAGTTTACCATTATTAATATATCGAGCAGGATGTGGACCTCTGACATTGCGCACTTGGCTCACGATGCATTACATTAAGATCTGTATAAACACTAATATCTAACTGCTCCATAGGAATTCACCTTTATAAGTCATTAAAGTGAGATTGGGATGCATCCGCATCAACAGTGAAATATTACAAACACTTATTTCACAACCGCCTCAATATTGTTCTACATTTGTGAGTTTATAACTTTTTGAGCACTACTAGTCTCGTAGTTCAATCACGTTACGTGATTGAAAAGCTATGAGGAGACTATATTCTCGTATGC
This sequence comes from Paragonimus heterotremus, assembly GCA_013368495.1. Lineage (NCBI taxonomy): Eukaryota > Metazoa > Platyhelminthes > Trematoda > Plagiorchiida > Troglotrematidae > Paragonimus > Paragonimus heterotremus. The sequence goes on along the minus strand of LUCH01001128.1, from coordinate 18,858 downwards.
ATTACAGTGTGATCCTTAAGGCCTTAAGTGTGACACACTAACGTTGTACGAAATTCGGCAGTATTAATTTGACGAGAGTGATAAACACATTAACCAGCGGAGTAACCTGACGCTGCTACTTTTCTCAAAATATCCACACAAATCTCTTAATAAGTAAACTGCTTACGTCAAACTAGATGAGTCAGCAGTCAGTGTGTGGCCTATATTTTTATTTCTGCGTCAATAGTGTAATGAGAATTATCCAGAAAACTATACCCCCGGAGTATGAAGTGCGTTCGTGGCGCCTGCATTCATCGCGGGAATTAGGTTTCCAACCGTACAACGCCAAACCAGAAAACGGCACTGTTATTTGACCCAGGTATACAGAACAACTTGTTGAGTGAGAGACACAATAGTATAGTGGGTTCGGCTGCCCCGAATTCCTAAAACAGTTTGCTGGTAGTCAAATAAACCAGCTTCCCTCCACAAAACTCCTCAAAGTCATTTCCGGGAGAGGTAGAAACTTAGTAGTTCGAAAGCGAAGCGCAAATATCTGACTGATTTCATCCACAGAGAAGAGGGAACATAATACCCAGAAAAATAGGTTGCACATATTCCACGCTCCAACGAATAAATTTGTTAATCACTATTCTGGTGTTGATTCACGGGTCATGCTTCCATTTTCCAGCATGTGTGTTGATGGATATAACTAAGTCGGTGGCACTCAGTACGACTAACTAATCACATACCACTAACTGGTCACTGTTGGGGAAAGAAGAGAGTGCGCTCGAACACAGCAAATTAAATAGTGTTGTTTTGGGTTTATCATGAATAATCCCTGCAAGTAATTTCTTATCAACTCATGTGACCTGGCAAAGTTTTGAGCAAATTAGTGGTGTTAGATGGCCTATATTATAATTTACTCATCGTGCACTGGAATTGGTTCGGATATGTATCGGCTGGTGTATCCAGTACGGATAGCGTGTATGCCATACTGGTATTGTCAGACCTTGCATTATGGTCAAAGTTCATTTATACTCAACTTGAGGTATTTTTATATCAGGTCAAATGACCCCAGCAGATATGTTTACCGAAGTTGGTATTCTTTTTCCGTGTATATTTGTAATCAACTCAAGGTTCCGTAAATACATATCATTTTGTAGCTAATATGACCTACGACATACACGTAGCCTTAGCAACCTTTCTAAAAAATCCCTCTGAAACTGAAATGCACTCGGAATACAACGTACCATACAAGTATACTTGCTACTTTTGCCTGTGTTTTTGGGGGCTAATGCTCATGTGAATTTATGGCAACCTATACAATTAATGAAGTAGAAATCCTTATCCAAACTAAAGTTACCAACAAAATAGCCAGCCAAAGCCCAGATTTTTCGCAAATGAATCTCTTCTAAATTATCAAATCTGCCAAACTACTTCTCAGTAATTCACTGTCATTGCTCACCGGTGGCGTTGGTGGATTCCATCGTGAACTGATCAAGAAATCTTGCTTGGACAGTCAGTCGGCTGGATCATTTGGTGGATTCCATATGACACAGTTGGTTGGGTGAGTAACTAGGTCCAAATGTGGAACTTCTGAGCTTCCGGCGTGGCTTGGTAGCTCTGCTGGTAGAGCGCCTGCCGGGTTTGGGCATGGTGTTTCTGTCGCTGGCTCGAATCCAGCTGAAGCCCAGATTTTTCGCATATTGATCTCTTCTAAATGAAATAATAATTAATCCACGAATTTTGGCCAAGCAAGGTTGCCGGTTGTTGGGTTCCAGTGTTTCGGAGAAAGCAGCAGTTGGCAACCACAGCCTTACAATCTGCGTTGGGTTGCATGGAAACGAACCATTTTGCGTGTTGGAACAGCTCACAGCACCAAAAAAGTGCTTAGGTTTTTCAGTCATTTTTACTTTTTATTTATTGGACTCAAAACAGTCAACATAAACTAAACCTTTATCACTGGAAAATAAGTTCCGTTAACAACACACTTGATGTATTTGTCAAAATATTTACACTTCGTTCATTATGCAGAGAAATTATGCGAATATTCCTTCCATCTACTGTTTGATACACTGTTATCAGATTTAACCAACCCTCAATCCAGCTCTAGATATCTTAAGTGAAAATACCACCGACATGAATTTTGCTGAAATGAACTATGGAACACAGCCTACACTTGGTCTCTGAAACTTGAATGACAGTCTGAAATCGCCCTACAAATTCTTGACCTACTGTTTGCACAAGGCAAATTATTCTCAAAGTTAATTTCACAGTACTTGTTTTGTCCAGAAACTTTGTGACTGAATGAGTTCCCATTCGAAAAATAGTCCCGTAAAATATCCTCAGACTATGTATTTTAACAAAGTGAATTGGGTTGCTATCTTTGGCTACTTTAACCTGCGATGACAGACTCTCGATCGCTCCAGTCTATAAGGACTAATTAACTGAACACTTGATACGTATACCAATTTTTAGCTTACTTTAATTAATGCCAGTCAATGTGGTTTATTCGTTTATTAAGAAGTCTCTTTTCAATTTAGACTTTGCAATAATGCCATGTCAGAATGCATCTTTTATCTAATCTGAAATCAAAAGGTACTAGCCGTTGCAACTTTTTCACCGAACATGCGTTGGTTGGTGTTACACAAGTTTTCCGTAAAAGTGAACATATGGTAAATCGGTTAGAATAAGTATAAAGTGTATATTTTAAGATTTGGTCTGTATATACAGGCTATGTTGTTCTAACATAATGTCAAGCCAACGGCCACAAACAGTCTACACTTAGCGGGTAACTAATGTGTTGACAGTAGAACGGAATAAGTCAGAGAGTCACGGATTAGAGACGGGATAAGTTCTTATGGACGAGGAGTGGTGTGTTTTCAAGACGTAATGCTAGGTAAGCGAGAGTGACAGTAATTGACTAAAACAGTCGTCAATGAAGTGTGCAGGCCTTCGTGATGTGTGACGTACTGTGCACAGAAAATAAAATAAAATGGAATGTGTTTCGAAGCCTCTTATGGCAAGCAAACAGACTAGCCTGTATGGAGGATCTACTTGTCTACTATCTGGGATTGTCGTTGAAAAATACCCTTGTTTACCATATGTGATCGATCGCTTTTACAAGTGGTACCGTCTTCTGACTGGGTCTGTCATCCTCACGTTTTTTAGCACTTGTTAAAAACAAAATATATGGATAATATTTGTTGAAACATTCTACGAAAACCATTAGGAGTACGCCAGTTGATCATATCTTGTAAATAGTTAGGTTAACCTTGGTCCATATGAAACCTTATTGTATATCGCAGGGCATGTTTTGCGAATAGTTGATTATGGACAACAGTACTTACCAATGCAGGCTAAGACATTGTTTCACGGAGCCAGGCCTATTTGCACCCCGGATACTCTGTAGACATAGCAGAAGTTGCTGAGACAAACTTTACTAGCAAATGGATACCCCAACGAATTCATTGAGGTACATAATAGGGAGAAGAAGAGCACTGAACCCATACTGATGACTCAAAAGAAGGATGAGTTTTATTCTTGTCATTCAAGGGTGACCATTTAGCCAACGATATAAGGCACAAATTGAAGTCTGCTCTGGCGCGAACATATGCGGCTGCGCAGTTGCGCTTATTTCGAACCACCAGAGGACTAGTTCTCCGCAATCGCGAAAGTAGTTTGTCAAATTGTTCTGTCTCCCATGTTGTGTACCAGTTCACTTGCGGTTACATTGACATTTACACAGGCAGAACTGATCGACTACTTTCACAGCGAGTCGCCGAACCCATCTAGAAGTGGTTGAAACAATAGATGACGCACCATTCTCAACTAGGTGCAATGACGACTCGAAATCCAACCTCATCGACTGCTAAACACCTCATGACAACAGGTCACCAAGTTGACCCAGTTAACTCATTCAATATATTGCTGCGTAATCGAAACCCGAAGTTGTTAGCTTTCTGTGAAGCAATGCTAATCCGAACTTACCAGCCGACGCTGTGTGCACAAAAGTGGTTGAGACAACCTATCGGGTTGCCGTGGTCGTGTTTACATAATAATTGGTGTGCTTGTAGGCGTGTCTAATTCCCTGTTTGTCTTTATTTTTATGATGTATATAACTGGCATGTTTTACGTTTGCGACTGATGAGAGTGAATGGAATGTTAACATATCGCAACATATGCCTTTTTTCTGCTCTGATGGAGCTGGTTTATTTTCCCAGAACACTATTAATCTTAAATTACCTGCATTTGGTATTTCAAACCCTCGCGTTTGGTTCACTGACGTAAAGATATTTTTCCGTTTTTGTAGGATTACTTCACAAGACACCATGTTTTCTTACGCCGCTACACAGTTGCCCACTGACATCGCCTCAGAAGTAATTGATATACTCGACCCTATGCCAGACAAATCCCCATACGATAAACCCAAGGCAGCGGTTTTAAAGCGTACCACGGCGTCAGATTAGGCCAAGCCGCAACAGTTACTTTCTGGTGTCGAGTTGGGCGATCACACCCCCTTTCAGTTCCTCCGCCACATGAGATCCTTCGCCAGTGATAACAACATAGACGGTCCCATTCCCAGGCAACTGTGGACCAAGTGCCTCCCGCTCAACACCTAGGTCGTTTTGTCTGTACAAGACCCTGACACACTACTGGAAAAGTTAACAGGGACGGCAGACAAGGTTCACGAATGTTTCTTCAAGCACTCCATCGGCCATGTACGTGACCCTTCCCCTCGCACTGATCCACAACAATATACCCTCGATAACCTCCAACACCAGGTGTCCCAGCTGACACTTACTGTGAATAACTTAGCTGGACTCCTTATGAGGGGCCGTAACTTCTCGCGCACTTAATCCCGCTTTCGCTCGTGACCACCCACATCTAAATCCCAAATATCTAACATCTGTTATTACCACGAACGTCTCGGTGATAGCGCCCGCGAATGCATACAGCCATGTGCATATGCTAGTCCGCTTTTTAAAGACAGTGCAAATCAGGGAAACGACATAGTCAGCCAGTAATGGTGACGACTGCCGCTGGCCACATCAACAGTCGCCCGTTCTATGTCCACGATCAATTTACCAGATTTCGTTTTCTCATCCATACCGGTGCACAGGTCATCGTTATACTCCCAGGTAAACCTAAACATGATCACGAACCCGCGGAGTACAAACTACAGGCGGCTAACAATTCAAAAATGGTGACCTACGGCCAACAACTCTTGACGGTCGACCTCGCACTGTGTTGAAGTTTCCACTGGATTTTCATAATTGCCGACGCCCAACGCCCAATCATCGGCGTCGATTTTCTCACGAAGTATGGCTTGACTGTTGACCTCAGCCGCCGGAAACTCGTAGACAGCATCACTACCTTGTGCGTTCAAGGTGAACCCACCACTATCAATTCGATCGGACTTCGTACGGCTTTACCGGAGGCCGAGCAGTATACGGTGCTGTTGGAACAATTTCCATGAACTTACCAACCTACACTCAATACCACGGCTTAGAAACATGACGTTGTTCATCACATCCTCACCAAGGTACCACCCAGATTCGCGCGTCCACGCCGACTGCCTCCTGAGAAGCTGGAGATTTCGAAGTTGGATTTTGCGGGAATGCAGCGTCTTGGATTTATTCGTCCCCCAAACAGCCCATGGTCATCACCTTTGCACATAGTCACCAAGAAGACGGCGGGAGATTGGAGACCATGTGGTGACTACCGAGTGCTGAACAACGCCACTGTGCCGGATCGCCTTCCCATTCCGCGTATTCGTGGCTTTTCCATCTACCAATCTGGAAAAGAGATCGTTTCCAAAGTAGATCTGGTTAGAGCATATCATCAAACTCCTGTGGTTCCCAACGACGTCGCTAAAACAGCGATCACAACCCCTTTTGGCTAATTTGAATTTGTTCGTATACCCTTTGGCCTCAGAAACGCCGCCCAAACCTTTCAACGCTTCATCCACCAAGTTCTATGCGGACTAGGTCTTGTGTTAGTGTGCAATGATGACGTGCTGGTTGCCAGCAACAAGGCCTAGGAGCATCTGTCTCATTTGAAATATGTATTCAAACATTTAAGTCACCATCAACATAACCAAATGCGTCTTCGGTGCTTCTGCCATTGACTTTCTCGGTCATCGCATCAATAAAGACGGCATCAGACCACTACCGGGGAAGCCAACGCTATCTCGGATTATCCGTTGCCTCAATCTATTGAATACCTCTGTCGAATTTCGGCGATTGTCAGTTACTACTGTCGCTTCATCCCCAATTGTTCTGTCTTGCTCAAACCACTGACCGAATTGCTGAAGCGTAACCCCAAAAAGTTCATCTTCACCTAAGAAGCCACCACCGCTTTCACATCCGTCAAGCAGGCCCTAACAAACGCCACATCCCTCGGCTATCTGAGTACTGACGAACATGCAGGGTTGGTTCTAAAGACCGACGCACCCTAGTCTGCTGTCGGCGCTGTCTTGGAGCAAGTCATCGGCAATGAAATCCGATCATTATCTTTTTTTCTCCCAGAGGCTACAACCTGCCGAAAACGAGGTAATAATAATAACAACATATATTTCTCGACACATTTGTGGGAGACAAACTCGGATGTGCGTGATAATTACAAACTATTACATGTCATACAAGCAACAGGTGGTTACATAATGAGACAACCATGCAATTTTTCCGCAAGAAAAAAGCGAAATCAAAGTGAAAAGGGTCTCAGTTTACAAACGTACGATGTACGCACCAGGGAAGAAGGTAGTTCGCCTGTTCCATAGATTCAGTCCAAAAGATGAGATATTGCATCATTTCACCTTTTACAAGGTTAAGAAAAGGACGTCTTTTCAAGTATTTCTTGGTCATACCGGGAAATACGTGCAAATGTGTCTTCGAACGGTTTTGCCGTTATATGACGTAACGTCAGTTGGAAAAATGATGAAGTAATTCAGTTTGAGCGAGGCAGGACGGGAAGCTCCGAAATTCAACTGAGAATTGACCAGACTGCCTCGCGGAACGTCGTCGACTGCTCGAAAACCACAAAACGTTGAAAAGCTCGCTAATCGCATGGTCAACACGAGGCTTTCAGCGTCCAATCATCGCGGAAATGTTCCTTGCATAACGGATGATCGTGAGAATAAGAGAAAGAACGCAGTCTCGTGTTAAATGGGAAAATATAGTGTGATCACATGTAATATGAAAAATAATGTATGTTATATTTTATTGACAAAACTTCACGCGATATTAGTATTTTCGTGTTTCTCCAATAAAGTCTATAATATTGGCAATTAATTGTTGTAGTATTCCGCGACAACTGGGCAATCAGCAGTTACTTCTAGAATGACTATCACATGATAGTCGAAACTCCGTACGAAGTTCTGACGTCAGTTTATTTCATAAGGTCAGTGTTTAAACTAGAATCTACACTTCATAGCACACAACAGTTGCTAGTGGTTACGAGGAGGGTTTGTGAGAGAGGACGCAGCGCGCCACTTTAATTGGGGCTTTGGTGGGATTAGTATAGGTAAATGAGGGGTCATTATTTCAGTTTTTTGTTGAGTTTTGGTATCCTAGTCGAGTAAACTGTCGATACTGGCTACCATTAATCAAAGCCTGATTGGTTGACAGGGTGAACAGGTTATTACGAATGGGCATATGTATAATATGTGGGAAAGTGTACATGTGAGTTATAATCCTGTCTTTCTTTCTTTTTGGTTTTGTTCTCAGTACAACTCTGTATAAGTTTATTCTACTAAATTCACTATAAGCTTCAATTTTATATTGTCCAATATTCCGAGCGACGCGTGCACAGTGACGCACATGAATAAAATGATGCTGTTTCGTGAGTACGTCATGAATCAAATGCTAGATGGGGTGAGAATAAATGGTGGATGCGTAGTAAACAGTTTCAGGCAAGCTGTTTCAAACAGAAGCCTGAGAGTAGGGGCGGGTATGTACGTTATGCGCAGCTGAGGGCTAAATATTTTCCAGACCATGTTTAAAAAGGTCATCAGAAGATACACAACGTTCAAAGATCGACATTATGTTTACTAATTTAAAGAGGCTGTTTGAACCCTATTTAAAACGCCGAATACTGTTACTCGCTCTGATTTCGTTCGGAGGTCTGGTCCAAAAGTAGGAATATTTTACAATAAAGCAGTTGGCTCGTATCTTTCTCCGAACTAACAAAGTTGGCCAAGTGAAACCAATATTTCTTAGACTACATGAGGAGCTGTGCTGGAAATGAACGCCAAACGCTGTAGTGATGGCGTCCGAGTGTGTCAGTTCATACATAAATGTAGGATTCAACTTTAGTCTTGGCAACCAAAATGGATCAATACCAAGTGTTCGGCAACGTTCTCTGTAAGTGAGTGAGAATGGATATCCTGATAAGCTTTTGGTAAATGATAGGTGGAGATTTTCTACGCGGGCTTATCAGATTTGCTTAGGTGACAACAAATGAGGGTACATTACTGAAGCTGAGGTCGAGTACACGTTTTGTAAACAACTAGCCTGACATCCGGTAGACCGAATGTCTTTTTGATACAGCCTATCGCCCTTTTAGTTCTCGCCACCTGCAAGCGTACTTGTTCAGAAAAACTGAAGGAGCTTGAATACCATATTCCTAGATCTCGAACGGATGTGGCAGTGTCAATATGCTGACCATCTACTGAGACAGACCCATTGGGTATATGACAACCACACGTGTTAATGTCCGTATTGTTCGCTGAGAACGTCAATGAGCCATGTTTTGCACCAGGACTCCAAAGATGCTAGGTCCTGTCGTATATTTTGTAGACAGAAGGCGAGGTTGCTAGGTTGTCGGAATGTGTAGACGATTTTGCTACTGTCAGCAAGCAGAAAGGGTTTGCCATGTTTAATAACATCGCATAAGTCACTCATATACATGGGGAAAAGCAACGTCACAGAACGCCCCCTTGAATCACCCTGTTGGTCACTGATTTTAGTGTTAGGCAGTGCTCTCCAATTTTGACAGTTTGGGTTTGGCCTTCAAGATAAGACTAAATCTAGCTGCACAGGGTGTCTTGTATGCCGAGGGATGTTATTTTGATCAAGGGAGCTCATGGAGCACACGATTAAAAGCCTTTTGCATGTCTAGCAGTATGATAATTACCGCATTTCCTGCGTCGGCAGACATCGATGTATGGTTCGGAAATTCTAATTGACACGCCATGCAAGAGCGTTTACTAAGAATGCCATGTTGCGAAATATTTATGAGGTTTTGTGACCATAGGAATTGGACAATGA
>LUCH01001127.1:90514-140516 GCA_013368495.1 Paragonimus heterotremus | reverse complement strand
ACCGTATTGGATAATACGCCGGCGGTCACGGTCAACCGTTGGGTGATTGGAGTGCTCTTTGTTTAAAGGTACCTTTTCTAACGCCCTTCTTCCTGATACGGAAGTCAGCAGTGCCACAACTATAAAAATAGTTCTGCTGTATGCCCATAGGATCGTGCCTCACTACCTAAGCACTCCTATGCGGTCAGTAGTGCGACATACAATCCTATGAGTGTAACTGCTTTTCGTCTGACTGCTCCCCTCTGGCCTGTCTGACAAGGTTGCACCTGAGAGGGCCGGAGTCCTAGTCAGCATAGCCAGCCGCATCAGAACAGTAGACAAGCCCGACCACCTGGGCAAGGTAGCAGTATAGGTTGGGCTGTTGTGTTTAAGATCCATTCATATATAAGACAATTTGTTTGAAATTTAATAATGAATTTGTTTTCGGTTGTACCAATCTGAATTACCAAAAGGAAACTATGCTATAAATTCGTAATTACCAAGTTAGTGTTCCGATCCCTCTTCTGAAACTTAAAAAACGAACCCTTTAAATTGCTCCATATCAAGATATGAACTTTCGTTTGTTTATTCTGAGAAATAAAAAATTTTCATGTACCTTACATGCAATTACGCGTTTACTTCGTTCTTGCATGTTTACTCATTAACTAAAATAATTGTTGTAAACCTTGCTAAACGATACCCTGGTTCGTCCTCGCTACCGTAATTCACTTGGGAAAATTTGGATTTACGTCCCGGTAATAATATAATAATATATAATATATATATATATATATAATATATAATATAATAATAAAATATCGGTCCTGAAAAGTACTACGACTGTCCCTGTATTCGCTCCCAAGGTAAGCCAAAAGACTCGTGCAAAACATAGAACATCTTTCCGTCCCAAAACGTGTGCGACCAACGCGACAAGGACACTGTACTTATAGGGTGCGCAGTGGCCATAAGAACAATCCCGAATCATAAAAAGAAAAGGAAATTTACCGGAAAAAATAGTTAGGGTCACTGCTGGGCATAACGGCGTAAAAGTCTGACGGGAAAAAACTAGCCAAGGCCACCCTGTCGGCCGCTCTGACCAGGTCCGCTAACTAGGACATATTCAATCGTTTTTTTCCTTCTCACGACAGAGACGCCTTCGGATGGTAACAGAGTGGGCGCCATAACAATATTCTCCTGTTTTGTATTTATTTAAAATCAACAGTAATTTCTTATCTGGTGCGGAATGTTACCGAATGTTTTACAATTTATGAGAAAGGTTCCTACAAACTATTTCTGGTTATTCATATTCACTATGAATAGTGCCTAATCAATGTGCTTCTTCTTCTTCTTCGATAGCTAGTTGCAGATGGCTATTACATGTTCAGATGAGGATTCCAATTTATCAGTTATTCGGTTACACTTAACTAACTGTGGTTGTCCTTCGATCAGAGTTTGTCTTGTTTAATTGGTTATAGATGCAACATCAGAAAAAAGCAATACTATTCAAAAATGAACATAGAGCTACTCGAATCGTATTAGGTGGACTATACATTATTTTGCTTTCAAACCAATGCAACCCTGACTGAAAATTGACCGACAAGTGCAGAAGGATGCTATTGTGTGTAGGTCGACGTGTGTAAACATGACCTCAGTGGATACCTCAGTTGATTTCATGTTGGCCTCTATGGACAGAGTTGGTTACAACTTGTCATACTGATGGTTGGTTGATGCTACATACTTGAATCCCCCTCTCTGTTCTTCAAACCATTTGCACGACGGTTGAGAAAACTATGTATACCTCCTGTAAGACGAGCAATAGCCCAATTCAAACTCACTGTCAGTATCAACAGTGTTCGACAATTAGCCACACTACTGGTGAACTTGAACATTGAAAGCTATTAGTTCTTCACATGGCTTAGTCATATACTCGTGTGTTGCCACCCAGTTATAACAAAAGCAAACTCTGAATCTAATACATCTCTCAAGAAGGATTGCAAAAGCTGCGACAAACAATTAGTGTTGTTCAATTAATATCAACCACTATCTTCTATTCTTAATCATACAGTTGTGTTGTTTTGTTTCCACGGTCGAAGTTACAGCCAGATGAAAATTCACACGTCAAAAAGAGTAAGGTCCTATTTGAATCGAATTGGCCTGAAACTAATTTCTATCGTACGCAGTTCGACTCACAGATTCTGGTGCATTAACAGGTTACCCGGCTAAGTGTTCCCACTTGACATGATTCCACCAATTACACGACACCCGATGTATGGTATTTGTCACCAGTTGGTTGGATATCATTCAACCAACATAACCATACTGCCCCTCGCAATCCGGGTATTGTGCAAATTGATTGCCACAACAAATATAGTGGAAGCCAAACACTGTGGAAGCTGAGAAGGTGTAATGATGAGTGGAATGGGGAGTAGGTGATGAATCAGGAAAAATATGAGGAACATGGAAGTTTACAACGGGCATCCTGAATTACCACTCTATGTCATGTTTGACGGCAGAAATAATCAGGGGGTGTGTATAATCCTTGAGCGTCATTATGGTAACCGGGAGTCGTTTACTAAAGTATGCTTTGGCGCTAAATTTGTCCCAATTTTAATTCAAGACAGTAACCAATAGATTATAAATTCCACCTCCACGCCCAAATCGTGAATAGGGTATGACATGGTAAGCAATGGATCAAAATAAGTGAAGCAACAAAACATGGGAAACCATATTGTCAAGCACAATGGTTTTCCCGGCCACATGTGGTATACACCTGCAAACACCGTTCAGATGTTACCTGAATGAACTGTGATCTACAAAGACATTTTACCGGAGATGACACATGTTCACAGCTAAACCAACTTCTTGACTAAATTTTACTGCATATCAGCAAGAACATGTTCCGGCATGGATTCCAACCAAGACTGTTATGATACCCTACATTTGATAAATAGTCGTCGAACTACAATAAGTCAACTGTTTTACTTCTGGCGTAATATGTAAAACAAACGCCAACGTTTTCAATGAATTCCAAAATCAGTGAAGATTGAAGCTTTGATCAGTTTATCTGCATTGGATTTCGTTAACTTGCATAAAGCAGAATATATGAAGGAATCCCGACAATCATAGTTACACATTTTAATGGATTATTAAGAGGGATAGAGTAAATTATGTAGTCCAACCTTATACGTTCATTTCTGGTATCTATAAGTGGAGCGCTACATGCCACACATGCCTCCAATTTACCCAGTCATGGCCTGCTGGTCTTCAGTCGTTATAGTTGAAAGCCTAAAAAGAGGTAAGAAGTATATTTGTTCGGTAAAGATCCCACCCGTATTGATAACGAGTGTACAACGAGTCCGATTTCGGGCATACCTACTAGGAGTTTGTATGCGTCACAGCCACGGATAAATCCAGTCAGCTCGTTCCGAGTAGGTTGCATAAGCGTAAATTTCTGTCTGACATGATAACAATACAGCTTCGGAGCAGCAGAGTAAGAACCAACATTTCCTTGGTTTAATTATGCTTTAAGGGAACGTCTTTTCAAACGGGGATAAGGTTAACCTTACTACAATCATTTAGGACAACTCTGTTCACACAGAATCTTTAACGGTACACCACTATCTCACACCTGGAACTGAATCTTGGGAAACTTCATCTGCGCCTGGAGAGGTGTAGGGAATGAGACAGAACAGGGTATTTTCAAGGCTGGGGAGGTATTTGCCAATCTAAAACATATCTAGCAACATAGGGGCCGGTATATGATAATTAGAAGTGGCGTGTATAAGCCGACTACAAAACGTGGTCAATCAATGTAGCAGTCGTGAACTGCTTTTAAGTACTTGGCCATCGATGTCCGTGTTCATTTGCTGGTATCAGATGACAACGACGAGTAGGTAACGAACAGGTTAGGATGCGAGTATTTGGTATTGAATGACAGTCGAGATCGTTTATTCAGTCTGCATTTACGCAGACTAAGATAATCATGCGGTGTACTAAGGATGCCAGCTGATCGTCTGAAACACGGAGCACATTCTGCCGATGCTGTGGCCGACTGGTTCGATTTGGTCAGCTGATGACCTAGCATAAATAAATAAAATCACTCATTTAGGGGCTAACCGTTGTAGGTCAGGTTAGTCTTCTGGTCTGTGGCCATCACGACCCAGAATCGACTGCTGGAGACCTTAGTTGAGTTGTTTGGAATTGGGTGCACTTAGTACTGCGTAGAAATGAAAGCGGACAAATATGCGATCCTGCTGATGACGTCTTACATTCACTTATAGCTCGGTTGTCTGCTTATAAGGTGTAGACACCTTGGTGCTAACTTTAGGAATGTTTACAATTATTCATACTAGTTAGGTCCCTCCCTTTCTGTTTATTCATTCTGGCCACGGCGTGCCCTTTTTCTTGGTTTTATGGCGGTTAAGTATCACTGAGAATCACTGACTTATTGATCACTATCGTGATGATAATAATGAACAGCTAGTTGATACCCTATTTTGCCGGAGGATAAAGACTCCAATACTTTATTCACAGGCATTAGTTGTTTGTTACCACATGCCCAGAATTTATGCGGATATTGACGAGTCAGGCTTCGCAGTGATAGGCAAGGGGCCATTATGACATTGTGGTGCTCTATTGCGTGGTAAACAGCGAAGTCATGTGAATAATTGGTCGATGTTTCTCTCCCGATCATTGCCAGCCAAACAGCTGTAACCATGGTAACCTGTTTACCCACAACTCTCTCGCTGCTTTTCTTTGAAACGTCTTATCGTCTTTGGTATTATAGAATGCGATCAGACAAATCAGACGCAATTCGGATTCAATCCTGTTTTAGAGGTAATTGTGTTCAGCACCAGAGTCAGTCGATCAGAACAAGCTGACACAATCGTGGCAGAAAAGGTGTTCAGATGACCAATCGAATGGAAGCGTGATAGGTCAAAATACCATCAATATGAGGACCAACACTAAGTCAAACAATTCTTGCGTCATCCAGATCAAGTTAATAAAAACACTAACGCTCTAACCACCGGGCAGAATAAGTTATCCGGTCGACAAACTGATGTAATTCAAAGCATTTTCCAAAGTAAAAGTGAGTACCTAAAACACACTGAATTGTCGTTTTTCCTCGCTTCTGGACAAGTAGATTACACTGTCGGTCATAATAACTGGTCTGATCGATGGATTGGCAACTTGTCACTTATTCATGCGGACGGCTGTGAAGTTTGTAACTGAATAAGATCAAAACACTCTAGTTTTCTAAGCAAGAAGTCGGACCATTGAAAATAATCAGTACTTATTTTGAAGATACCTTCAGTAACTTGAGGATAGCCTGTAGATGTTTTAGAACTTCTGAACCAAAGCTGATTCTGATGAAGTCAAATATATGGTGCACTTTGTGCTGATACTGTTCGGTTACCGCGGCTAACTGTTTTCAAGACAATTTCTCAGTCATTTGGTTACACATATACGACATACTAGTAAAGAACTAATTCACTCATGTAGCTGTGTTTGGGTAGTTACTAGCATACCCACAATTCTAGTTGCTGGGTATGTGTGCGTGCTTATGAAATCGCCGGTGACACTAACCAGGAAAGTCTGTCTGATGTGACCCCCGCTGCCTCCCTCGGGTTCATTCTATACCGCACTGTGATGTTTATTCAAGTTTGTCGTCAGGCCTATTCAAACGGACGAAAGATGGACACAGGTGGGGTGTGTTCATCGTGAGGGATTCTGCATGCATTCGCTACGTTATTGACCTTCTGATCTATCTAAGCCTATTAGATAGGTATACTGTCAGTCTTTTGGATCGGTTAGATTCGAATGAATAGATCTAATTTTCTGATTATCGAGAGTCAATGCATATAGATAGCAAATCTCTAAGAAGCTAACGTCAATACTGCAAATGTCCACTTCGTTGACGATACCGTGGAGTAAAACTATTATTCTCCAGGAGGATACAAGAATTTGGGTGAACGTACAACGCATTGCTATCCGTTGCAAAGCCAGGCCTTGGTACTATATTCATTTTAACATTTGCCAGAATACTTCCCATATTTCTGTATAAGTGCACATCAAAGTGTGGGTCAAATTTGGCTGTTCAATTTAGAGCCCATTGCCAACATTATAGTGTCCTACAAAACTTCTCTTTACATCTAAATCTTGGACAATCAACAATCACTGCGTCTGACAGTAATAACAATAGTGGCTGTCAACGAATGTGTGGAACAAATACATTGTCGTGAACTGTGGACGATGCTGTAAGTTTGTAACATTTTGATCCCGGAATCCGCTGTTGAAGTGGAAGATTAAAAAATATCTTAACAACGATACATCTTTCTCGACTCAACTACAGATCCTTGATCATCGACAGGTTGGATTTTTGTTCCAGATTAGCACTCACAACCAAACTATCGCTTGAAGGTAACGAAAAAGGCAAGTCAACCGCCACTGTTTTGATATATTCGAAATACCTGTCCCGCCAATGGATTCGGTACCACAGAATTCACTAATCAAACACATGAGTTACGTGAGTGGTTAAATGTACTCACAAGCGAAAGTGGTTGAGCGTTCACATATGATAATTCGGTCGTGCGTAATGTCAGGTCAATGGTGCATTGGTAAACACGGTTGGCTCATGAAAGTGGGGCCGGAGTTCTAGTCCGGGCAGTGGCGATGATATGCGCTACTGACAAGCTCTCATGAGAATGAAATCCGAGTCTAGTGCTTCTTTTCTGCAGTAGTTGGCTGGAAAGTCTATCTGAATGCGACAGCTGAGATCAGTTTTGGGTGATGTTCAATTTATATGAAAACCAAAATCCCTTACTAGTCATCAGTATTCATATTTAACGTAAGCAATTTCGGTGAGTGCTATATGAAAGTAGCACGTATGCCTTAAGGTAGACGCGGTTAATGTAGTCACGTGGATGACAAGTGATTTAACAGTGCCCAATGTGTTACAGCTGCCTAATCCTTCTAAAGCGGGTTGAACTGGAAAAGAAGAGAAGGCAAACAAACACATCAACTAATTACAGTCGCTCTCTTCTCTCTTCCTCGTTTCGGTTGGACGAACAACATAACAGGATTTGTGTGATCTATGTGTGCCATCTTTCGAGGTAACATTTCTACATAAACTACTTCACGAAAATACACGCGTTCGTCAATCGGAAATGACTGGGTTATATTTAGAAAAACAGATAAACCTCCTCAAGCTAGTCCGTTACAAATAACGTTACAGGTGCGCGAACATTTAGTGCTGATAACTGAAAATATCTTGTACAGAGGGTGAGTCGGAATGGTGCGGCAAAATGTGGACTGTGTGACCGTGGTATTTATCCTGATTTTTTGGGTGAAATATCAAAAAACTGAAATATGTTACCGTCGTTTTAACTTGCTTCACGTGGCAGCTAGTCAGGTAGATGTTGGTAGGCAAAAAGGGACGGTTAGGTTTTGGTTTTCACCCGGTCGTGTCGCGGTCTTCTTTTGCTTTTGAGTCAAAGATATTGTGATAATTTTTTGGTATCGTTTTGGGTTGAAATTATAGAGGGTCTTGTTGCAAATAAACCGATAAATAATCGTGATGACTGGACTCAGCAATCACAGAGAATCCAAAATCATCAGAACTTGATTATTATTTTGTGTTGACTAGAGAGGTCACTTGCCGGAATTAACTTCGGGTCAACTGATTTACCATGAAGAAGCTCACTGATTACGGTACAATTCCTCCGTTCATCATTTTGTGTTCCGTGTCAAAATCTTATTCTTGTATTACATGCTTATTACACAATACACCCATCATTCTGTCGTACTAGCAAGCAGTTGAATAAGTTATGACAGCCGCTTCTTGGGTGGTGTTGACTATTCGCTGAAGTGAGGAGTTTTGACTATTCACGGCTGACATGTATGTTGTGAGATTAGACGAGGACTAGTTTTTTGTTTCTCACTAATGAAGCAATCGTGTAAATAAGGACATAATTCCTTGACATCTCATTGGGTTTACGAGTCGAGCCGAGGAGGACGCGTAGATAGGAAGACTTGAATCAGTTCACCCACAATGCATAATTTATCAAGTCTGCGAACTGTGAATCCCTACCAAACTAGGTTACGGTCACTGGGTTTCCTTTCAGTAAGAAGGTGCACATTAATTGGAATATGGTTGTCCATTAATGAATGTTTAATGAGGTAAGACAGAGGACAGGCTAGTTGTTTTCTTATTCTGGTCACAGTGACTGCATAATCAAGAATACACGTTTCGTTAGCGATTCCCGGTGGACACTTACAGTGTAAACATAACAGTTGTGCTAAAAACAAATGTTAACTATGTTTATGTAACGTACAATTGTGGTTTACGTGGTTTGATAGGATTAGGATCGTGTACATCAGCGCCCCCTTGTCCAGTGGCCTGATGTGATCAAACACTTGCGGCCGTCACCAGTCTGTTGTAACGATTAAGCTGAACCAGTTATTTTGATCTGAGAACGCCTTATCCTAACCCCAAATGCATTGTCAAAAATGGTAAACAACCCTGAAGTTTCGAAAACAATGCTGTTTACAACCAGCCTAAATTTCATTCGCATGTAGGCAGTAGCGTTCTGATCACCAACCGGTTTCCGATTCTCTGTGTACCATGTTATTATAATGAACTCTTTTAGTTTCTGTAATCCCAATAGTCTAACATGAATTTAAAGCAAAATGGTGCTGTCAGTATAGGACTCCGACTTGGAACAACCCTTTACAGCACTCGCATGCGAAACATCGATCACAGAGCAGTAATTACTCACATATTACAAAACATCTTTTCAGAAGTGGCTCAGTTAAACAATAATAAATGAGCCACTTGAATTTAATTCATTACTTCCACTCTCCAGATGTATCCAATCTGAAAAGTTCAACTAAAGTCTGTTATTATAGTGTAATCAGGCCCCACGTGCCACCTTACGAAAATGATATGTCCTCAGATAACCTAACTGTCAAGGTTATTTCGATGGAGTGAATTTGCCCTTCGCTTCCCACAGCTGATTCTAATCACTCGTAGTTTTTGACTGCAGAACTGCAGAACTCTTGCGACAAGGCTACAAGGCCATCCAAACGTAACACACATGTCTCCTCAACATTATGTTACAGAGAGCCAGTCTTAGCAACCACTCCCTGAGGTCATCATCTGTCACGTCAATGAAAATGATTTGAAGGAATTTAGTTCACATTGAAGTAAACGGATGTTTGTAGGCAGACCAAATTCAACGTTACCCTTACTGTGAGGACGCATTAGGCATTACACAAATTCCAGCAGCATATGGTATAACAGTCGACGTAGAGATTATCCGGGAATACACCCTCAACATGCTCTTAAGTAGGCTGTTTGATAATGCAGGATGAATGAGTGTTTATCGTTGTCCCGGAAAACAGAAGACTACACAGGAGTATTTTTGTATATCAATAGATACTTTATTCTTTTGAACCAACTTGCTGTTTGAAGATGATTTGCTGAAGAAAAACTTTTCGATCCAACTTGTTCTTTTTTCCTTGACTTTTCATCTGTCGGCTCTCATTTATTTCTGGTATACTGTAAGTTTTCTGCACTCATTGGTTATTCTTACTCCCTCTTTGAAGAAACCGGCCGATAAATTAGTTTGACAAATTTACTACATTTTACTTACTTATACCATTGCTGTTGTTGTTGTTATATGCTACTCACCTGCCTAAATATGTTGTATACATCTTAAGAAGCGGTGAGTGAAACGCACTCGCCTACGTCAGTGATGAACCTCAGGTTCCGGAGACTAAAAACGCGTAACTAACGTGAAACAGTTTAACAGACAAATTTGCTTTGTGAGACTGATAACAGATGGAAAGTAATTCCAGCCATCGAAATTAATTTATGTGATTTTTGAAATAGATCTTCTGTGCAGCAAATATCTTTCCAAACAACGCATCGTTTACAGACACAGTGGTTATACGGCGATTTTAAGTAGTTAACTGTTCGGGTATATGAATGAATCTTTTATTGGCTCGATCTAATATGAACACTGTAGTATTGCAGTTGTTGACCACGTCGGAAACATAATTACACGAACACTCAGCGGAATCATTACTGGACAAAATCCGCTTAACTAGTGAGACAGAAAACATCAATCAAACGCAGATTACCAGTCAGAAGCGTATAGAAAGTTTAAATAGAAGCCTCAATAGGTTTTGCGCTGGAATTGTGGTTCACAAACTCACGCTCATGAGTGACGTGAGAACGTGCGGGTTGGACAAAAAAGGTTTTATTTTATTGGATGGCCTTTCCCTGGATTGTTTTGCTGTTCGTACTAATAATGCATAGTAACATACAGAGTATTATTCTTTACCGAAACGTGTTCACTGTACATGCTAACGCGTTGATTGAACGAATCGTGTAATTTGTTTGCAAACTGGCTTTGTTTTCACTAATCAAGTGAATGATGGACGCGTGCGGCCCTGAGAAGCTGCGTTCTCCGGGTCGAATCAATTTCATCCTATGTTCTATAGACGACAAGTTTTCTGAAAAAGTCATGACGAAACCTATGTAGGGTCACAATATAATGGTAAGACTGAGTACATTTGTGTGTTAAAAGAACCACACAGTGCTTAAGTTGGTGATCACGCTGACTAGATGAGTGGCAGTCTGGCAGCATCTTGCCGTTCACCTTGGAGGCAGGATTAACATTCCAATGGGCTAACACTCTATGAGAAGAAATTTCGTCAGTGACAAATAGCTTAGCACGGTATTCTGTTCTTGGCGCTGATTTATGTACAGCGAGAGACCACGTATTTCTTGCCTGGGTCACTTCTAAAAGAAAATTTTGATTATCACGAAGGTAAGGCTCTAATTTATACAAGTTTCTTCGGCACTTTTCAAACGATTTTGATTTGCATACCTAAATAATTTCCTTGTGAGATTTTTGGAGAAAAATGATGAAGAAGAATCGAGTCCTACTTTTCCGTGTCTAAATGAGTAAAGGTTAATAAGTGCAGATCCATATTCGTAAATGATGTTTCGAAAACGTGCCGTCACTTTTGTCAAAACGCGTTGTATACACAAAGATCAGTAATGTTAACAGAGTTATCACTTACGGTAGACCAAATGAACTGTAAAAAACCAACCACGTTCTACTTTTTTAATTATAAAGGTTTTATCGGTCACGGTGCAGATGATGGACCGTGGCAAACATAATCTGAAGAAAACTTTTCTGATTAGATAGAATTGGAGCATTAAATCGAAAAAGTATCATGTCAGCCATGGACAGAAATCGACATCTTATGTTTTTCAAGTGGCTGCACCTGACTCAGTGAATCGGGTGAAAATGACTGGTTGAGTTGATGACGTGACGAGAATTGACAAGGTATGTCGCAAATATGTTGCTGGTTTTCTTGGTAATTCTACAAACGATCCAGACTGAATGATGCTACCGGATACGTCCAGATGCCCGTCTGGTAGTACGGCCCACCTAATCATTTCCATAAGTAAAATTAGCTGGACATATGCAAAAGGAAGCAGCAGGGGGTGTCTGTTTAAAGTAGACACCTGCAATATACTTAAAACAACTAGGTAAGGAGGTTTTCCGACAATTTTAATGAATTTTCCAGTGGTGTTCGATTTTATCAGTAATAACACTTTATACAGATTCAACATCACCCACAATTAATCGCAGCCGTCGCATTCCCATAGACATTCCGGTCGGCCCATTGCGAACAACAGAAGTACTAGACTCGAGTTTCGCTCTCATTAGAGCTCGTCAGTAGTGCATATCATCGCCACTGCAGCCGGGACTTGAACCACGGCCACGGTGTTCATGAGCAGGCAACCGCGTTTACCACTGAGCCATTTATCTCA
Organism: Paragonimus heterotremus; assembly: GCA_013368495.1. Lineage (NCBI taxonomy): Eukaryota > Metazoa > Platyhelminthes > Trematoda > Plagiorchiida > Troglotrematidae > Paragonimus > Paragonimus heterotremus. The sequence goes on along the minus strand of LUCH01001127.1, from coordinate 128,686 downwards.
CGTTAGGCACGACCGAATCATCATCGTATGTGAACACTCAACCATTTTTGCTTGTGAGTAATGATGATCAGTTGATCAAGAAAGAACATCTGTTACGTTCAACGGGATTCAACGTACAGGAACTTTCCTTTTCGCACGTCGTTTCTCTTCATTTATTCTACGTAGTAATTTCTGCCCCATTTAGCATAATGTAATCTTCAACTTCAGTGGTTTCAGAATATTCTCATGAAACTGACTATATATTAAAGAAGTCTGATACTATTGGCAACCTCAATTCTGACGTATTTCGGTCCCTCGCGAATGTATGCACCTCCATAATATATGTGATACTTCGGCATCCCTCCTTTGTGACCTTGAGATATTAAGTGTGTGAACATAACCGAACAGCTCAAATTCCCCTTCGTCCAATAATTTCAATCGTTTCTCACCTAATTGGATGTCATCATTTGCAAACAGAAGTGAACCAACTGACACTTAGTCCCTAACTGATAACCAATGTTCACACTCGGTTTCCATTTTAATTAGCTTCGAAATGTTATGAAAACTTCTGACTGAATTACTTTACGATCTCACAAATGGAGCGAGTAAAACAGTTTTACCGTTTAACTAGTAAATACTGCAGAAAATTATTCTATCGTAGTGGTATGATACCAAACAGTATCCAGTAGCCAGAACTTGGGAAACAGATCTCCTTGCGTCATCAGCTACCCTACTGGTTAAAAGAAGTATGTGACAGCGAATTTTCAAAACCTTTACCTGAGTAGAACGTTTATCACTCCTTACAGAACTCTGCAAGTGTGGTGTAGATACCATTCATTTTTGTTGCTGAAACACACTTCAACATTGTCTTTCTGATGTTAAAACTAGCGGCATATTTTTTGGTCTGGTACTGTCCGTGTGTGTTCTTACTATGATGGCTGCTTTTCATGCTAATCGCGTTCAAAATTTCACAGTTTTTCAATGCCCTGCTATTGTTACACGCTGACGTCAGTATGAACTGCAACGTGTAACGAAGTCTGTTACGGAAAATGGAAAGACATTGAGCGATTTGATCGGCTTACACCGTTAGGCTACGAAAGTCCAGCTCCCTGATAGCTTAAACGTAATGAGTTGCTTCTCCGTCATGTGAAATACGTAAAATATCCTTTTGTTTGCGAGAAACTGGATACCCCCACTCGTAAGTAGAACCTAGGAATAGTTGGCTTATATCCTTCCGGTCTCCCTATCAGCTAAATGAACGATTATAAACGAATATGGTTATCCACTTAGGTTGCCTCATTTGGTTGGTTCATTCTACCCGAAACAGTTTGTAGTGCACTGCCAGACCGTAAAATAAGCTTAACGTCATCGCAAAGGATCCACTGTAAACTTTGTCATTCGCTAAAGAATTTGCTTTAGTAAGAATAAGAGGTCAGTTTATAGGAAATTCTATAAAACACACCAAGTGTGATCGGTAGACGTAACTTAGAACAATGTATCAGAGTGGGTAGTAACGGTGTTATCAGGCAGCTATTTCAAATACTGAAATTAGGATGATTCTGTAGACAGCTTACTTACCAGTGGCACAAATGGTGCACCTCAAATGATGCGATCCGTTGTTTTGGACTTATTACCTATGAAAGGCACAGCAGACAAAAAGCGCCGTCCGAAGAAGTGATCACTGTAGAGAAAAAGAGGGTTTACATAGCGTTACCTTTGGGGGCGACCACGTCATGCGGCAAACAACATAACGACTGAGAAATTCACTTAAACGAACATTTAGTGCGACTGAACTCTCTCTACTCTCTCGGACCCAGATGTTACCAGTGCCTTCAATCAAAGTAGACCGACCTATCGGTGCCATCTCACATTGTGTTTACGAATTTATTTGTAACTACAACGAAAGTTGCATAGGCAGAACCGAAAGATGCCTGATCTCCAAAATGAAAGAACACTTGCCTAAATGGATGCAAAAGTCCATGTTACCGGAGAACGGCAGTGTTGCTGAAACACGTAAACAGCCAGTTTCATCAGTCGCCAGACACGTCCTGACCACTGGTCATGCTATCGATCCAGCTTGCGCATTCAGAGTTATGTTGCGTCACTCCAATTCAAGATACCTGAGATTTGCTGAAGCTGTAGCAATCAATCGCCTCAAGCCAGCTCTGTACGTTCAGAATAAACTGTTTGTGAACTTGACCCTTCCCTGGACCTAGTGACTTATCTTAACCCGCTTATTGATTATCAACCCCCTGAATTGTTTGCTATAAAAAGCCGATCCATGTTGTTGTAAATTTAGTACTGTTGAGTCAATACGAAATGCATCTACCAATTTTCGTGTTCTGACTGTTTTGTTCAAACAATCGAAAAAACTTGAAACCTGTAAAAATCTACCCATATTTCTCACATTTTCAAATCGTTCAAGGTTGACAAACACTCAAGCGCAATTTTTTCTACATAGATTTTGTTTGATTGTGAGTGATTTTCTACTGATAAAAATCACTGCTATCAATCGATTAACCTTCTCATTCACACAAGATATGTGCACACTATTTATGAAGGTGAGAACACATCATGTAACTCACTAACTGTTACATATGTGGGAAGTTTTTGCCCTAATGAAGGAGGGTGATGTTAACTAGTGGTTGGATGCGATTAACACACCTCACGGTGCACGTGCTTCATTGTGTGAGAAAATTGATATTTGTGCACTCTTCAGCTTTTTGGGAGACAGTTAATCATGAGGGTCGGAGGGTTTGCACCAACTGTTCCTATTCACATAGTCCTGACAACAATCGTTTACTCCTATTTAGTAATATTGGTGAATATTCTAACTAGTTCAGTATACTTAACCCAGTTACACCTGATACCGAGCACCTATTCGGAGGGAATCAAACCCCCGCGTCACTACTTCAAGAACTTTTCCAAGACTCTTCCAGGAGACGTTTTGTGGCTCTCCTAACGAAATCCGCTTGACAACAGCTGATGAGAGAATGAATATACAAAAACAAAGAAAACGTAGACAAGTTATCGCTAATGTGCAACATCAACATCGGTACTATAATCAGCACTACAGATTAGAAATTTTCCACTACAGTGGACAGTCAGTGGTCGAACTTCTCGCTGGCATATTATCCTTAGGGTACATTTGAATAAACCAGATCTTCCTCATTATCTGGATGATCTCACATTTGTTTACAACTTGTCTGTTTTGGTCTAGTAGACGTTTTGGATATTTGATTTTATTAAGCCTCTCTAAAGCTTGTCGTATGTGGACCTGTGATTTACGTGGTTATGCAGATTCTTTGTGCTTTGTTTATCGAGCAATAAAGCTGTTGCCACGTGAGTATGGACCTACTCTGGTTTCATTCTGTATACACCGACCTGTGGACTGGCTTATCCACTAGGCGAGGTAATGGTTCGTCGAGAAAAAGTGATCAACTGTTCCCCTTAATTTTCATGGCGAACTTATTGCTGAGATGTGCAAAAATGCACCCATCTACCAAAAGTTGCATATCAGTGACATTTTTGTTCTGACTAAGTTTGTCATCGACGTGAAGTCTCTATAAATTCACGCGTATACGGGCCAAAATACTTCGAGGAGAATGCTTAACCACCGTTAATTTAAGGTAGCTACCCATGAAGGCAGCCAGTGATGCGAACAGTTGGCTCTCGCGTACGTGCAACCCAACGAAAATATTTAATGTCCTAGGAGATGGGTATAAACAATCGGTTTTCTGTTTGCCCCTTCAACCGCAATGGGTGATCTTACGTCGCCACGTGGCTCGGTGTATCGAGGAGTTCCTACCTATTTGGTCTTTAGGCGGTTCGGTGATAAATGACCAAAACAGGTAGAGTATTTGAGTGAACTGATGCTGCTCATACAGACGTAGGTTACAGGCTGATGTTAATAACCTCTATTGTCCATAACAGTCTCACTCTGACAGCTCACCAGTGGAAAGGACAAGTTTTCTAGGTGATTCATTGTGTTCTGTTCAGTTTCATTTGATGACCAACAGTTATCAGGTGAGAGTAAAACAATTGCAGGACTATTTCAGGAGGTGTGTCCAAGAATACTTTCCGATAGCCGTCTTGCTGTAATTCTCACGTGGTTACAGAAGAAAACAGAATAAGCATAGAAAGACGGAATGAACCGTGCAAAACAACATTAGAAGCGTAGCGACGATTTTTGCGAATATCCTTTCCTTCGAACATGTTGGATTTCGTTTTGTGGAGTTTCCAGCCTGCAGATCCCTGGCGCTGTGAAGCTTAGGAAGCGGTACATAATACGGTTGGACTTCAATGAAAAAACGACACAGAAACGTACATACCAACTGATCAATATCTTCATCCCAGTGGCAAGTTGAAAGGATTCGTCCACTAGACAGCGATGACATATCAAGTGTAGACGACCTATTCGCATGTTCCGCCCCGGTGGCGTTCATCAGACCGGGAGGCTTACAACTGAAGTCAGGCAGTAGGTTTGATTGTCATTGCCATCTTCGAATAAACAACATCTGAGTAATGCCGGTCGAAATGTGAAGAATAAAATGTGCCGAAAACATCTGTTCGCACCACTCTGAAGTCCCTGCTTTTTACAATCTTCAAATTTCATACGAAAGCAAAGAAAGCTGTCCAACATTGCCGTGGATGAATCTATTTGAGTAAGCTTTGTGTAATTGATCGCCTTTGTTGTAAATCGGAAGATGTTACCGGCTGTAGGCAGTGAATCATCTAAAGCTTTGGGACTGTGGATTGTAGATTCAATCTCATACAGGCTGCTTCAAAGTGAACTCTTCCCTAACTCTTCTCTAATAAATCTGCAGAGTGAAATAAGGAGATAACATAGTGCTTGTGGCCAAAACAATCTAGACAATATTTTCTTGGTTGCGACTGATGGAAAGGAGAGGCGCAATGTAAATTTAATCAACCCGTAGGACAGAATCGTAGGTAACTATCTTTATCAGACTTTTCTGTCAACAGTAGTATGGCTGCACCTAGTTTTGCTCGTCTCCATGTCTAATATGTTCACCGTTATTGGCTAGCTTATTTGAAGGTGATTCCTACACATAGTGTTTGATTCGTCAGAAAGAAACAAAACTCGGCACACAACTCCTACCGTTCTACACCAACTGGCTGTGCGCGTAAAATTTGCCATTGCATACGCTGAATATTGGAAGTCAGCAATTTAGAGCAGACTACTGATGGATAGTTTCTAAATAGACAGAGATGACAAGCCCTACTCAATAGACAAACACAATGACCATCACTGTATTTCTCAGAAATACAATTTATAGTGAGTTACTATCTTGTGACGGTCTTCCTTTGGAGCTGACGTCCACAACAACATCGATTAACGAAAGCCCACAGTGCTTTAAAACACTGGTTGACCGAAGTTTACATAACGGTCTTGTCTAAATGATGGTGCGTGTTTAATTGCGCATATAAATTTGCGCTTAACTGGCGAGTGAGATTTGGGCAGCATTCAGTCATACTCTGGTTGGAAACCAGTGAAAATATTTCCGTGTGGCTAAGCAAATCAATGACGCTGCTGAAAAGTACACAACGAGAGCACGGACACAAACCTGACTCATCAGGTGTCAAACATCTGTTGGCGATCAGTCAGGCCAATGATCCTGAATGCTCATTAATGATTCTGATATATCACACTAAAACATTGAGTCGTTTGGCGTGATTCCTCATCCATTTCTGTAGGGAAACGACTATCAAGGATATTCATTTGACCCTCAGCTACTTATATAACTACTTGAACTCAGAGGTTCTAGTGGATTCTACCTCGATTCCACTGTGTTAGAGCTAAAATCACTGGTAGGTTGCATGTCTTGTGACTGTTAGGAATGCGTCAAGTCGAAACAATATCACAACCTACATCTGCGTACTTCTGGGTATGGATAACAGTGTGCTGTTTGCACATTTTGTGGAGTATAAATTTTACGACCACTCTTAATATCGCTGATGATCTGCCTCTAGAAAATTGGACTCTCCACCAACAGAGTAAAACTTATAACCTAGTATGCACTAAAGTATCACAAACCAAGCAGAGGTCTGCAACTCTTGAAAACTTAACGAGAAGATTTGCAGAAGCAATCTGGATAAAAAGCTATAAGTCCATCTTGGAAGATTTTCTTCCAAGAACTGTTGAGGACGTCCGTATTGCTCATACTGTTCACCAACATGTGCTTCACAATGGGCTCAAACATAGTTGTCCTCTGATTACATTCACCTCACCTCAGATCAGTCATCGATCCACTCAGCTTCAGTTGCACATGAGGTGAACGTGTAGTGAACAAACTCGTTTTCAGTGTTCCATCTTCAAGCTAAATACAACAAATTTTGTAGTTTAATCACGTGCAAAAGCATGTACAACAGTGGAACGAACGGCTCGTTATAAATTTTTGGTAGGATCAGATCGACTGTAAAAACTAACGATGACTGCTAAAATAGTGATCGTAATTTCATATTCTTTTCGGTCGGGGCATGGATACAGGATAATGGGAGGTTCAGTATGTCAAGTAAACGTTTGTGAGTACACAGTGGAATAAAGGGTTGACGGATGGCGATGGGTTCTGTAATTGATAGCAAGAAACTCTGACTTATTATGTCTGGAAAATACGAGCGCAACAGATAGGTCAGAACAAGTCCTTGAGATTAGTTGAATGAGTGGACTTCATTAAGTGCGCAACGAGCGAGGACGGGCAAGATTTCACCGAGCCCGGAGTTAATTATACCAGACGATGCCCCCGACTGCGTTCGGATGATCGCCGTGTCATGCGGCCTAATCAGCTCGTTCCACAGGAACAAAATATTCATGAATTTAGCTTGAGAGTAAAACACCGCAAGCAAGCCTGTTCGCCACAAGTTCCTCTCAATCAGTTTAATTATAAGTCTCAACTTAACTGTAACGCTTGTGTGCACCATATTACCAGATCAGCTGCTCAACTTATTCTGTGATACTGAGTGTTGTCATACGATCTTGAGTTGACGGGCATGCAACATTTCAAGAGATACGTTATCGGATTGTCCCACCGCAATCGTCGGAAGTATGTTCTAGGGATGTGGGACTTGTCTTCTAGTAAAAAAAGAGTTATGGATTCGAGTCTCGCTCGGATCAAATTCCAGCTTTAACATTTTAATCCTGCCTAGTGTTAATTCTCTGACACGGTGGTAGATGCAGTTACCCCATAGAAGCGTGGTTGAGAATTAAGTCCCGACCATGAAATGAGTATGCACTACTGACGTGCTTTAACTAGGGCAAAATTTAAATGTAGTCCGTTTCTTTGAGAAAGAATGATTGGAACGTCTATTTTGGTGCAAAAGTTACAATCACCCTTGAACGTCTAAGATAAATTTATGGTGAAATTGATCATAGGTAGTGGAAAGCTTAAAAATTACAAAGTTGTTCAAGATATTGTAGAGAAAACACTATTACACGTGACAAGTCTGTCCATGCGATTTTATCAAAAGTCTAACATGTGAATAAAATGTGATAAGACAATAGAATATCTAGTGTGGAGATATACGTGTTGTACTTTTGGGGGTGTTAAATGTGTAGATAAACTGTAGACTAAGGATTTCGACACAACGCACAAACAAACTGTATCGTGTTATGCCATAATCAACGGTCATTTGAAATGTCCTAGTAATGTTGGTTTTCACATTTTCACACCGCTTGGATATGCGTAATACATCCGCAAATGATACTCAGTGTGGTATGATTTGTTTGTTTAGTTACATTTGAGTACACAAATCCATAAGCTAAACTGACAATACTCTATCATGCATCAGAAATTCCGGTTGGTCCGCCTGAACGCATACGTCGCTATAAAACCAGACTGACATGCAGCCTTACACGAGTCTATGCCGGATTGTGAGAATGCACCCGTTTTCCACACAGACGTTTAACGCTCAGCTTATGAAAACCTAACCATTTTAGTAACTTCGGAACTTGATTGTACGCTGTTGTGAATTCATTAGTGAACTAGTTAAACAAACAAATTAACAATGTTTGTGTTTTGGGGCGATGTTTGGTGAATGGGTGTGAGGCTGTCTGTCTGTCTATCTCTCTGACCGACTGAATGAGTGAATGAGTGATTGGGAGATACAGGGAGGCGGGAAACAGCGTGCTCAAACTGAAAACCACGCCCAACTGAATCCGGATGAAATGGAACGCATCCAAAGTGAGCCTTCTCATCTGACCAACCAAAGGAAGTAGTCGGACTAGCCAATTGGTATGCAATTCGCCAGTCCAATTTGATTGCTGAATGGTTATCCAAGCGCGTCGACTACCCAAGATGATGACTGTTCTTGTGAACACTACATATTCTTGAGTAGTGTCGGCTTGTATAGAAACACTATCCTCCGAGGATGAATACTAACTTTGTAAGACCATACAACGTTGTGAAATGAGTATAGGTCATCAAGAACGAGTGGCTAGTTTGTCACTACAGTTACAATCGCTTGATCTTCTATTCCCGGAGTACTTATGTGATGCTCAGTGACGCATTTCCCTGTATCCATGTGTGGTCAGTCGCAATACATTTGCCACAAAATCTAACTGAATATGACCTCAGACGATCGAATTTGTGGAGATATGCCAAATTGGGAATTACACTTGTGTGTTTTCGTTTCACTGTGAAAGAGGAAAGATACTTTGTGATCCAGTTGTGCATATCAAGTCTTATCTGAAACACAACCACGACGGGTGTTATGAGTGGATCAAGACGGGGTCTAGTGGCCCCACAGAACACCTTTTTGGATAAGATTATTCGTCGTTGCAATGGACAATGTAAGTGATTGACTAGTTTGTTTTCAAGATGTAGGTAACATTGGTTCAGCTGCAGTAGACTGTTGTAAGTGAAACTTTCAGTCAATGTGAATCTGTTGCACAGAAAGAGGAGCAGGCAGCAGTGTAACACAAATTCACTTTGGGTGTAAATGTGTATGTAGTTTGTAAATCCACAGTAACTCGATATTTGACAACAGACTCGTGAGAAGTCGGTAATCTTATTCACTGGTGACTTTCCGTTTATGACATATACAGATATCAGGTACGACATTCACGTTAAGTAAGACATGATTAACCAGATTGATTTGAGAATGGTGAGCCAGATTTTAGGGGCACATATTAGTTGGCAACGTTACGCTCGTGCTGCTTATTACATTAACTCTGGGTATGCAGAATCAAGGCAATCATATAGATTTACTGATGATTAGTCGAGTTCGGGGGCGTTGAAGGATGAATTTCATTAAATATAAAATATTATGTAATTCGTTCGTAATTGTAGCTTATTCTCAATTCATTTCCTACAAGCACGTAAGACCAAACGGTCAAACATTTCGACTATACCTGCACTGGAATTTTTTACTAATGGCCTCAGCTAATTAACCGATTACTTGTATTGATCACGTGAATAGTTTGGTGTATCCAGGCCCTCGGCAAGCCGACTGGTGTTACAGATCACCACCTTTTGAAAACCACAGGGGTCATGTGTTGTATCCGGAATACAGATTCTCTTTTTACCTTCAACGACCTCTGCGACTAAGTATTCTTAGGCGTTGTGAAACTCATGACTTCGTACTTCAACAGTTTCTTGATCAGCTGAACGACCTAAGGCCAACACTGGATTAGTAAGAGCTATGGGGTTATAAAATGTTCCTGTATTAAAATTGACCTTGAACTGGCGTCTACTCATCTAGTGTTCGCTAAACTTGGTTTAAATTTCTCATCATCTAGTTCGAGTATATACTTGAAAGTGACAAATGTATCCAATCCCATGTAAGCAATGATTAGCCCACCTACCAGGTAAAGGATCTATTGCCGGTTACCAAGATTGAACGCGGTGTCATCTCTGTGAAAACGGATCCGACAAATAATTTATTCGAAACCCTACGGCTAGCTTTTAATCTATACTATCTGTGACAGACGAGGATTGTTTGACTGCTAGCTGCTTAGTATAGTTAATATTGTAATAAACGATGTTTGTAGTTATTTCTTAAGGTCCCGTGGTAATATTGTTTCCTCAGAATCACCATAGCATCAACGTTTGGGTGCTTATTTCCAAACAAGAATGTACTAAATGAACTGCTCATTCGGTCTCGTAGTTAACCAAAGACTATGAAACTTGGGGGTTTCTGCAGAGTTGATTGGAGTACGAAATAACAATAATATGACATTAGTTGTTTTTAAATAAACTTTCCCTTCTGTGCTTAGTTGGATAGAAATTTGGGTATGTGTGAATTAAACCAGTGTCACCTGAGCTAAAAATCCGGACAAAAAATGTCTGCACAATGTAATTCACGCTGTGATGAAAAACAGTAAAATCAACCATTATTTACCAAATGCTGCACCCGAACTATGTCGCTTGAACTATCAAACAAAGTACATAACTTCATCGAATAAAAACAGTAAACCAGCGGACAAATAATACACTCAACGGAGGGATCATACAAACAGTGAGTAACCGACCAACAACATGATGTGGAATGAAGAGTGACTTTGAAGTTGCCTAACTAACTATGGCAGATACATCATTAACTTAAGATATTGTTAGTTAAGCTGATTCCTACATGATGCCCAAAAGGATATCCAGGTATAAATGTTTTTGTACACATGAGAGGATGGACAATCACTAAACTTCGTTTATATGGTTTCGTGATCATAAGCAACTGAAACACTTTCATATAGGTGAATGTGTTAAATGACTGTGAGATTGTGGCCAACCTGACAATTCGGACAAAGTGCCCAGCAGAGCATAAGAACCTACTTGAGTAGGGTGTTCAGTGGTTAACATCGCAGTACCCGAATATTTAGTATAAAGTTTGAGCTCCAGTTAGCCTGGTTGAGTTCTATGAAAAGGGATAGCAATATACCCTGGTAAACACCATACCTAATGGCTTGGAAATTCCATCGGTAAGCGAGCAATCTGTCACTATACTGGTTTTATGGCAGTAACCACTTTGTGATCATAGTGTCGTTAATCTGATCTAACTCCGTAAAATCATTATGTTCTGTATGTTAACTATGGCCGACGAAGTCTACGACTACTCGAAGAAACATGTTATCAGTAATGCGTTTCTTGAAAAGACAAGCACAGTTACTTGATTCCTGTTCGACTGACTGTAATCGGTCCTAGTAGAGCGTTACTCGAGCAATCTTTGTAAGATTAACCTGTTGAGTTATTTGACTTCATGATAGTCCATTAACAACACCAGAGTAATTTCAGGTAGAAATTCATAATTCGGACAAACGCGAACTGTGGGTTAGAAACTTAACGGGTGATAAGTTTAGGAACGGTTTCTAGTAGAACACTGAGGGTCACACACAGTTAGGATCTGCCTTATTGTATATTTGCATAATAGATCAGTTACAGATCATTAACTGGGGTTACACAAATTCGGCTCATTATGTTGAAGATAACATGAAATTGTGAAAAATATCTATGGTGAACAGTTGTAAACTGGGTGATATGTGGATTCTAGAGTTTTGTTATACTAACAATTCGCTATAAAAAAAATACCTTAAGGCGTCTACACTTAAAATCAAGCTGAAAATGAAAAACAATTTGGGAGTTGCTGTGAATTGTTTCCCGTTTGTTGGGTGAACCAAAACGTTATTTTGTTTGGTCCTTGAACAACAAGTTGTGTTTCATAGCTCTGGGCGGTACATGTTTTTTTCTGTGACACTCTGTTGGTGGTAAGTTGTGGAAATGGAAAGAATGACATTAGAACTTTATCTATACATGTATCTATACACAATCGATAAATGGCTGAACAGGTTATGACACATTCACGATAAGAATGAGCTGTTCATCGTACAGATGATGACAACGAACAGTGTGGGAAAGGAAGACATTCATGTGTGACACAAGATAATAAGCTTTTTTGTTAACCTTTTCTTCGCACAGTTTGCTGTTGTTAAGCTGTTCAGTTTTGAAACGTAAACCATTGTAAGTCTCGCTCCAGGGTGAGGTCGTATGAGACTTTGAATTCGATGCCTTCTTATAGTGCTATCTGTAACTTCGTTGTCTTCTAGTCACTGTCGGTGTTTGTGGTTCATCACCCGCTGTTACCATCTGATTCCTCAACTCCTTAGGTCAGTAGTATCTTGCGTTGTGGAAATACTTCTGTTTAAGGTTGTAGAAATACTCGCAGTGTAATGCCGGTATTTTATCTGATAAAGAGGAATTAGATAGTTAGCTGAACGGGTATGTTTGATAAATCAGTCTTTTGTAACCGTTTCACTCAAGACAGTTAGCGAATTGTTAGGTCAAACAGTATGAACATAACAGAAGTATTTTTCCTTTCATGAGCTTTTTCGTTGAAAATCCAGATGAGTCAAAGAGATCCTCTCTTCCCTGTACTGCTGTAATACCCGATGGAGCAGTGTGTCCGATAAAATCCAAATGACCGGAATAGCCGGGATGGCATGAAAAATACAAAATCATACAACTTTCGAGGTTACATTTTTCTTTCAAATATCAAATGGTCCGCAAGTAAACTTCCACCACAATCTTCAAGGCACACATTTGTTTACGGCCGGTCATCGGTTAACGTGAACCAATTTATAGATACTTTACCATTCCCACAAACTGTAACATGAAATCGAGGCAACAGCGTATATTTGAAACAAGTTCAATTCTACTCATAGTCAGTTGAAAGTGGTAAACAATTATACAAAACACCGCTTACCTAAAGTTCTCTGTTAATTACATATCACGAGTGGAATAGTAGTGTTCACGCTGAGCACCAGAGACTGTTTACTTCACTGTACAGCAGACCTCATAGTTTCGAAAAACAGTAATTCCGAACGGCATTCGGACATTAACTGACATAATTATGGCTGCTTCACAACCGCCGGCAGCATACGGCCTATAGTAACAGCAAACTTTCGATATTTTTGTAGTTTAACGGGTCATATCCGTGACGAATCTATCTACTGTCATCAATTCATCTGGTTAATGTGAAGTTGACACAGCTCGTGTCCGACACCTTATCAAGCCTTCGTCTCGACACAGAAGCCGATTGCACGGACAGTCGTAGTTGAGACAATCTAGGCATCTAAACAGTGGACCACGAGCGACTGATGAAGTAAGACTATGTTAAAACTCAAAAGCTACATATAAATTTAAGTCAGAAGGACTACATAGGAGCTGCACATAATGTCTACATCCTGGCAACATGTGAACTGGGATATGGTAGAATATTTATCTACGAAAGTCATCCATTAGTTTTATTTATGAAGCAAGAAAACGTTTATAACTGTTTTCTTATAAGATTTTTTCGGTATAAACTCATTTTCTGACAATCACTGAACAAGAGTGAAACCGACTAAATTTTTTTCATTCGAGTGAGAGTAAAACGGGATAAAAAAGTAATGTTTTTCAGAACGAGACAACCTATATATTATAAGAACATTGCATTTAATTCTGTACCGAAACAATTTTCATACTTATGGATTATAGTGTGTTAGAATTTTATACGTTGTGCTCATTTTTGATGCTGGCGCCTAAGTAAGAAATCGAAGTGACTTTTTGTTTGTAGAGCAAATAAGTTGTGTTATTGGTTAAATGGTAGAACTTTTCTTCCATCTGAATTACCATAACACTCCTTCTGAATTGTTGTATGCTTTGAAGCTCACCGAACACCGTCACTTTTACTAACACCCACGGACTGTTCACACATGAAACACTGACAAGAAGTTTAGATTTGTTAGGGGTGCATGAATGAAGCTTATCGAGGCTTACGTTTTAGAATACTGAATCATAAAAGAGCACTGTTTTGTGATAGCATAATAAGGTGGTTCACACAACTGACAAAAGAGAAAGGAAGATTATGATGTTATAAACATTCGGTATCAAGCAAAGTTTACTAAGTTCTCGTGGACATGGGGCAAGTCAGTCTGCCATGGTTTAACCAATAGCTTGTGACGACAAGAATGAGACAATTTGGAATGGCACATAGAAGTGTGCAAGTCATGCTTAAGATCCGTGACTCACAGATAGAGTAAGTGTATGTATTTGTTTGGAAGATCAAGCACAATCTGCTCTGCGTTTGACTGACGATTTACTTAGAATCTGACATAAATGTCAAAGATCCACTTTTAAGGAATAAGCTCAATATCATCTATGCCATTTTTTCACAAGCGAGTTAAACTGAACATATGGACGTAAAGTTATCTGCTTCAGCTAATACAGTGGCCCTCCGTCCAGTGTGGGCAGACTACCAGGTGTACTGTAAAGCAGAAACATTGGATAGTTTCAGTCCGCTTTGAAAACTCTTATTGATGTTGAAATAGATTAGTAAGACTTCTTGATTGTGTCAGTTGTATTCTGTAAGACGATGCATTATGTTTTGGTTCTCAGTCGTAAGATGTCTCTAGATGATTGGTGTTTTACTAACGAACATTTTCTTCAGAAAAGCCAAAATGACCCAGCAAGGTAAAAGCCCTAACTCTGAACATAAAATCACTTTACGGATCGACAGAAAGCGGGAATAATGAATTAAACAACTGACTGAGAGCAAAAGCTGAATCACCAACTTATTAACTAACAGCAGGCCCTTCAGCCACAACTTGTATCCCAGTATTGACTGCTTGAATATTAGACGCTGGCAATTTGAACGCTCCGCCTTTGCACTTTTGAGGTTTCGCATCTTGACTTCATCATTAGCTCTATCTTTTAGTCAACACTATGGAACATAGCTTCGAAAACTGGTCAAGTTGCTTCACATGTAATCATACTGAAAATACTACCTATTACAGTGACGGGATGTTCGCAAGCTAAGTAGCTAGCTCCGAGAACAACCTCACAATAACAGCATTGAGGCTTTTTGGAGACACTACCCATCTGTCAGGGTCCAAGTATTCTTTCGACTCTTATTAGTTTCGAACTATGCCACGTTCTTCTAAAAGCGCCTGAATTCTAGGCGACAAAATTGACCGTGTCCATCTCCTATTTCGTCCATACTGTTTACACTGAGCATTTGATGAACCGTAACGTTTGTGAAGAATAAACAGTCACAAGGTACATCACTATGAACTGTAATTACGTTTCTCCACAAATTGCAAAATATTTCCTGAGAGAGCACCGTCATTAAACACTGAGGCTACAGTTTTGCCCGGTTAGTTGTGATGACAACACAATAGGTTATTGCTCACATATACCTTCGAAAAGTTTAGCGTTACTAAATACTATACGAGCATAGAAGATGCTGGCATTAACAAAAATTTGAAAAAGCATTTCAAAAAGTGATCCTCCTGTACATGATATTTTAAGCTGAATTCATTTGGTTGCGATCAATTGTGAGTGATGTTCAATTTGATCTAGAGTATGTTCGCTAGGTTGCATGTAACGTGGATTGATTGGTTGAACAAGGAAATACTCTGATGAATAATTTCCATGTGTCCTTGCTCAGTGTTATCACTTCCCATTGATTTCCTTATGTAATGTAGAATTTTTCCTAACAAACTTCGGTTTGCTAATCAATCCTTTCATCGATGAGAATGAAAACGTGTGATCCCAAAATAGAAAGCAACTAGACGGTGACTTTCATAAGACATACGGAGTCTAAAACATCACACTATTGATTGGTAGTTGACACACATCCCTTGTCCGCAAAACGGTTCAAAAATGACTTTTTAAACAAATTGCGCATTTCTGACTGAAAACATTTCCACCATATACCAGTGGATCTTAAAAAGTAAACGTTGGCAATTGTTCAATCATTTTTATTCCAGTGGTT
Source organism: Paragonimus heterotremus (assembly GCA_013368495.1). Classification (NCBI taxonomy): domain Eukaryota; kingdom Metazoa; phylum Platyhelminthes; class Trematoda; order Plagiorchiida; family Troglotrematidae; genus Paragonimus; species Paragonimus heterotremus. The sequence goes on along the minus strand of LUCH01001127.1, from coordinate 112,948 downwards.
TAGCACTTGGAAATTTTCGAAAAGCGTTTGCAGCGTAATTTGTGAGATCTACAGTTCATTAAACTCCTTTTTAAATAGTCAAAAGTATGAAACTTTCTCAATAGACAATCCAAGTTTGATGGGTTTCACACGTCGCTGTTATTTACAATTAATCTTCGTGACTTTGAACACACAGTTAGGTGAACTTGCCGCAATCAAGCTTATTTCAAGATGTTTTCTTTGAACGGTTTCATCCAATCACAGCTCATTGTCTAATTAGAAACTCCACTTAGTTATATTTAAACAACGTATTGCGAATATTCACCTCGTTCTTTGATTTGACAGTTTTAAGGTTTATGTCTGATTTTTAAGTTAAATTACATTCAGTTTACACTGAAAAAGCCTGCGGTAATTTTGGTTTGGAGTTAGATTTGTTAATCCGTTTCCTGTGCTAGGCTTGAGTATTTTGTCCTAACCCGTAAAACCTGTGAACATGACATTATGAGGAGTTGTGGTTCACCTTTTTATAACATGAAGTAGTTGAAACAAACTACAAAGCTAAGAGGTGTCAGGCTATACAATTATACTCAAGAACAGTTGACTTAACTCGGATCTGACATGGGCCTTGTTGATTTTTATAGAAAGCACTCCAGGTACAGTTTTGCATACACTGTCACCTACGGTTGTGATAAGTCCTGTTATAGGGCGATTGATGAACTGATTTATTCTTAAGAACTTAGAATTTCTCTGACACACTGTGGAAAATAAAGGCAACCTGATCACTGATCTACACGAGTTGACTGAGTTGATTAGATGTGATGGTAGAGAGATTGTGGATGAGTCACTATCAGCGATGATGCATCAACCAGGTAATCGAATCTGGCTCAAGTCGAAGTTTGTTCGCAGCCTAACAGCACCGTCGAAAATGTGACCAGGCGCTTGAGCTCTATTACGTTGAAGTAATTATGGGCAACGAACATTTGTACAATCGCTTTCAGTTTACCAGATATTAGATTATACAGAGAGTGAACCAACGGCCCTTGCATTGCAGAAATGCCAAATCACCCTTCGAATTTTCCGAAGTAAATAATGACTCACGGATCCAAATACCACAATTCACTAATTTTATTAGGATGATTAGAGATAAGAATGCCGAACACAATAGAATTACGTCGGAAAAAACGTAGAGATGAAGACTATACATAAGCAGGAGTGATGGACGCTGGTGGGACGTGTGCTCGGTTACAAGACCGATGCTGGCATAGATGCTCATGAAAATTCAAAGTATATTTGCTCGCTGTAACTCCTCAGATAGCGCGCCTTCGTTAACATGCAGCAAGCCCAAAATAGTTAATACACTATACATTAAGTGTGCTCACTAGAATAGAGAAAATTTGGTGCCATAATTAAAATTGATCTATCTTGTTAGAGGTTGTACACATCAGAAAGAAGGCTCAGATATCCACAGCGTAAAACGGTGCGATTTTGGAATATGCAAACTCTTACGATCATACGTTGACTATCGAATAACAAGATGGAAGGTCAAATAATTGTCTTTATTGAAGCGGTTTCATGTATGAATAGTTAGCAATTAACCAAAATATACACCTTAGAATCAGGTGGAGTTCGTACATTCAGAAAAACTGTAAACAGTTGCAAAACTAAACGAACAAGGTTTCCGCCTGTCAGTAAAGACGACGTTTTTGGGTATACAGGTCTGTGTCATATCACATGTATATCAGTGATCATAACTGATCACTGAATACCTGATACAGACAATATACTTTGATATGCAAAAACAAATTAAAAACATGGGCCGTCCAGTCGGTAGAACAAAAGAACGTGGAGGTAATTTATGTTAACGTTCGGCACGCTGACAACGGTGGACCGGTGGCGTAATGTATGGAGACTTTAGATGTCTTTTGGTGATAAGTTTGAATCCGGAAAGAGCTTCTTGTTAACACACAGTTTTAAAAATGAAAAATAACTCGAAGTGATTCTCTTCAAACTTTCACGATAATCAACAGTGGTCTTGGCATGAACTTATATTATCTAAACCAAAAAAAATAGTTTGAGCAGTCTGAATGACAACATGTATAGAACAGCACATGCCCATTGAAGTGCAGCTAAAAGGTTTAGATCCCACAAAATAAGACTTCGCAGTATGCTAACAACAATGCTTCTAGAAGGTGAAAACCAGGGAGTTTGGACACGCCTTCTACCAATGTATCGCCTTGGTTGGGCAGGTCAAATTTGCTATTATTAACGTGTTCACAACCCTTAGTGTTCGTGTAGCATATATTACATGTCTCTGGGTTATCCCAGTGTACTATTGGAAAACTCAAGACTGCAGATATTGATGTCTTACAGACATTTTCGGCTGCAAATGTGACGGTGTACTTCAGCTATAGTGACTTACTATTTCTAGTCAGTAAAGTAACAACCCAAACGCGGACAGAAAGATCATCACGTTTTATTACGCGAATAGTTATACAGTCAATGAATGGTTCGTCACAGAATATTCGTAAGTACATTTCACCATGAGGTAAATATATGAATCGTCTAATTTCCATATTTTTGTTTGGACTACCCTAGTGTACGGAATTGACGTGAGACTGATTAGGGTTAATTGAATGGTCGACTGAGAAATTGTGAATATTCAGAGTTACTGCCAAACAAACAACAACATCAATAACAGAATTATTTGCTCTTAGTGAGTTCACGGTTTATCAATGCACGTCAGAGTGTAGCCAGTCGAAAGCGACAGACATGCTTGTCTCTTGTCTGATCCTCATCGGCGAGAACTTGCTAACCGTCTCTGTATGCATTAATGCAGAACTGTGTGTGCTATTCTGTTCCAGGCCATTGTTTTATTTGGCGATACATTCCATCCGTCTGCTCCACAATTCAGTTGTGGTTTGTGTTTGCCAAAACGTGAGTGCGTCGATAATTTTGGTGGAGACTACACTTAAGTTTGATGGAGGTCAATAGTACTGGTGACCAACAGAATTCCTGCGCTTGTTCTGTCACTCACTCTGATAGTCAGTCGGCCAATTCTATAATTAATCTACATTGTGCTTCAGCAATAACTCTTCTAGCATAGAAGAAAACAGTGACGAACAATCTTTTTCAATAATCCATCATAACATCAGTACTATTGCATAGGTTAAGAGGAGCTAAAATAGCATGTAAACAACACAAAGAATGTTAGCAGAATCCTATTGGATCGAGCAGAGCTTTACGGAATTTCCAAGCTCTCGCAGGCTGGTCACTCAGACAGCAAATCACTAGTGATAATGTTGAATGGTTTGGAGTTTCACCCACTATTAAGTCACAGAGTTATGGGTTGGAGTTTGGATGGACATACAGACCGATAGTGTGACCTTTGACCGCGGTAACTGGGTGGCTTACATGACTTTCTGTGTGAAAATAAAACCAGATTACATAGTCGAATAGCGGTCGATTCACCAGTAGCTAGCATCCGTTGTCTGACCAGTTTGAGGTGGCTTATGGGGACTGTGTAGACAACGTGCAATACTTGAGTGGAATAAACACGCTGGTCAGTATCTGCCCAATGTGCAACGAATGCACTGTTGATTTGTTTGGTCGTACGTGTACTGAACCACGCTGGATGATATTCTTTGATCCGTCTTTACAAACGCCTCGACCCACATATTCCGCCGTACTATGGCGGAAGAACGATTACACACTCACATTGGTCGACGACCGAAAGTTTGTCTCTCAGGCTCAAAGTGAGTACGGGGAAATGGTGAACCAGTTGTGTGGAGTTGTCACCAGGAGTGTCCACTTAAGAGTCTGATAAAGTCGACGGTTGACAATGCCTGTTGCAATATCACTCTCAAAAGGCAGGCGAGTGAATACGGCTTTCTTTCTTATTGCTCTAGTCAGACTCCGTGGTCTGATTACAATCATGTCCTGGGTTATATAATAACCCGGATAAGCCATTTTCTCGTAACACACTGGCCACTGACTCTAGTTCCTGGTCTGTTGTGTCTGTAGAACCAATTCTCATTACTCTACTGGTCGTGCAACGAATGAAGTTTCGGTTTCGCTTCAAAAACAAGAAGTTGTGTACTATCGAATTCATGTTGCCCTATGATAAACGGGGTGTCATAACCTACCATCTGGGTACCTTCTCAAGTTCACATCTGGAAAATGAAACAAGTTTTCTGATTACATTTCAGAAGTGAACGTGATGTCATGGTGCACCTAATTGGATGAGTGAACGACAGGAGGTAGACCTTTTGAGATAAACATAGAATTACAGGCAACATAATCAGGGGTTGTTTCCCCTAAAGGTTCCTAGAGCCCTTCGAGGAAATACACATTCTAAAAATTCAATGAATTAAGTCATAGAATAATATAATGTGAACGTTATGGGTTATAGGCATGGTTTCGTAGCTCAGTTGGTAGAACACAAACTGCATAGGAACATAGGATCTCTGTCACTGGTTCGAATTCAACCGAATCCTGGATATACACTACCGATGAGCTTTAATAAAACCAAAGCCCGAATCTTGAGTTTATTTTCGAAGTGGGTGGGCAAAAACTTATCTGAATTCAAGATGTATGTGGTGTGCAGTTGGAAACATCCTAATTCCTGGAACTCCTGTTAATGTTCACAAACCGTTTCCCTTGAAAATAAACACAGTGGCCTTAATGTCTGATCGGAATAGACCATTACATGAATCACATGGCAAGCATACAAAACACTGATTCTAGTTAACAAGAAAACACCAGCAGTCTGACAATTTCAATCAACTCAAGAAATGTCACCTAATAAGATGTGGAATTGTCAGTCGTTCAGAGCTGTCTGTTGTTGTCGATGCCCTGTCCTTCCAATATATATGCATTTTTTTAACAAAAAGCCTCTTGCTACACACCGATATTATGCATATTTCAAGCCAGCACAGCAATCCAATACAAACTTGCTTTCTAATTTCCCGTCACAGTCGTTTCGTTATTTCCAGAAATCGATTAAACTGCGCAAAAGCCAACTGTCATAATGCTTATTAAACTAGTCAACTTGTCTTTCCAAAGCGGATCGAGAGCTTTTAATGAAAAAAATGTCATTATAATTTGCGCACTTTACGGTCAGAAGTCGAGCTGATTTGCTTTTTTGGTTATTATATCTATTTTATGTGCGACCGCAGACCATCCACAACAGTAGAACAAACATTTCCAAGACAGCGGGGTATAAAATCTTGAATAAAAAGTAGACATCAGCAATTGCAGAATATGAATAACCACCAATCCAATGAAAATGGAACAACTTGCCATCGTACATTTTACATAGTTCTCGGTACCGATCGACGAAGTCACCAATTCATTTAGTTGACACTACAGTCCTCTCAGCTTAATTCCAGCGAGATCGGCATGCTTGCTTTCAAAAACCAGAATTTTCCATGGATTAGGGGTAGAATGGCGAAATGATGAGTCATCGGTCAATCGCAAGAACTTAGATGAGAGAGATTCAAGCGTGAACGGTTTAGTGACATTATGGACATCTCTACAATGTCAGATGATGGCGGCTTTGTCGGTGCAAGCGGTGCACTCTGGTCAACTGGAAAATGTGCGATATCTATTCAGGACCACACAATACGAGAGACCTACAGCAAGAAATTTTCCTGTCAATGGTTTCAGTGCAAAATGCCGAAAAATTTCAAGTAGATAAGTCGCCGATGGACTGGTAAAGTCTTTCGTAGTACTTTAAACCGTCTTGCAACGTAACACATGGTCAGTGTCAAAGGGAATTCGTGCTGAGTGCGTTGGTCACTTTCTGTCCACTCGTGTACAATACTCTGTGTGACTCCTGTAACGACCAGAAACATGGCAAAAACAACGCCGGCTGGTTGGTCGCGCTCAACACAGATTCTCTAGAGCCATTAATCTCAACTTGTGATTACATAACAACTTTCCAAATGATGTAAATGAGTTAAATTGGTGACCTGTTATCATGAGATACCTGGCAGTAAACAGTGTGGGATTTCAGGCTAAAGTTTCACTGGTTTGAGATTGAAGTGTCATGAAACGTGTAACCGTTCCGGGGAGTGTTCTATTTCTTACGGAGATAGTTGTCAAGCTTTCTCGTCATTGTGAACTTACATTTGAATTGATTAATAAGGTCCAGGGGCATATAGTCTATAATGTCCTCAGAGCTGAGCGTAAACTGGCACCACAAGTATCATCTGATATTTATACTCTCAGCTTCAGAAGTTAGCATGTTAGCCAACGGGTTTAGCCTTCGTTTGAATGTACTGTGAATAGATTTGATTGCAGAATCATAAGTACTTACCATAGGTTGTGATAGAGTGATCAAACTCAGTGATACCCGATAGTCATATTGTTCACCGATCTGTCAACTATCAACAATGATGCAGTTCAGGTGTAAGCTACACTGATAATTGTTGAGGAGAATAGCGAATGAGCAAAACTAATTATTGATTGTAACATTCAATTATCGTTCATTTTATTCTGCATACAGGCATCATACTGAATACTAAACTCTAAGTTCTGTTTCAGTCCATCTCACTATAGCGTAATCTTTAGGTGGCACATAAGCTTGTGCTAAACCTAAATCAAAGTGCTGCTGGATTAAAATAAACATACTTGTCATTACAGCCTTACAATTGTGTCAAATTTGAACTCTGCTGGTAAATGCTTACTTTTCATATTTAACCAATGAAAATAACAGTCAGAAAATAACAGAATTAAAAAGACAAATATTTTGAGAGTAAGTGAAATGGGTTACTCTTTTTGCAACCGAATTTGCATCGAGGCAATTATAATATCCCTAGTAAGTTTTATTTTCAGGGTTTGTGCTATTTTTTAACTCTCATACCTGAACATGAAATTGGAGAAAAGTAACATTTTTGGAAGAGAGAAATCCATTCAATAGGTAGATCGTAAAAATGTTGGTTCGAACATTCACTCCTTGATTTTGGAAATCAATTGTGTCAAATCAAAAACGTGCTTCGCACATCCTGAGAAATGGAATTTTAGTCATCAGTACCATCGCATGTTCGGTAATAAAACAATGACATTTTAAATGAACCACAGTGGTTAAATGAAATCGGAAATATATGATTTTCCACTTGGAATGCGTACAGGAAAAATAACAAAGAGATCCACATCTGGTTTTTCGGTGAATTGTAAATATTCTCATGACTAATTATAAGTAAAAATGTACATTGGGTGTGACCAAACACGAATTTGTGTAGATCCAGTTATTGGATTCAGTACGGATTGCATAAACGATTGACAGTTCTTAACGACTCGTCCACAAATTTTACGCGTCACTCAGTTGGGATTAAACTATAGCATTGATAAAATATGGGCGTGCAATGTTGTTGCATCGGATGAAAAAACCGTTTTTTTGAGCTCAAGAAAATTAACAAAAACTTGGGCACATGGGCAGCACAAATTCGTGGACTTACGTTGGCAAGGGTTAGGAGAAGGTTTTCAAACAAACCGTGTGTAGTTTGAACCAGATAACTTTGGTGAGAATAGCACTACTGTCGAGGGACAAGTCCAAAGTGCGGCACAAATTTATTCCCAAGTATTCGTATAATAACTACTTGGGGATAGACAGGCTGTGTAGCTATGCCTACTACATGTTGGGTTAGTGAAAAAAGGTTGGAATTTTGCGGTATTGGTAGAAAGCTTGCTAAAAATTGACGCCAGGTTCAAGACAGACGGACTGTATGACGATAGCTGTGAGCCCAAATTATCTGGAGGACGTGCACATAAAACACTCACAACGATATGCGTAAACCAAACAATTCAATGCCGTATTTTCAGATTTCACTCATGTCAGTAGTTGGGCTACCCATAAGGTGGTTTGCTGTCTCATTAGAATGATTTTCAGTAACCTTGAACAATCAGGGTAACCACTATTTACTTCATCAGTAGCGAAATTAAGAATGGTTTTTGATGTGTTTCTACTGTTTAAACCCCGTCGCTCTCCGCTATTTAGAAGTGGTTTGATGTACACGAAGTTCACTTCATCCATTTTAAGTTCAGGGTGCTTGGAAAAATCTCGAGTGTGACAAAACTGTTAGCTTCGTAGGCTTTTTTTTGCACACGTGTATTCTTATTTTTGTAGGTGTGAATCAACTGACACATTTGTTGGGGTTTTCTCAAGGATATCACTTGGTGAGTCTAAAGTTACGGCAAGGTTGTGCCAACGTAAAGACAGATCCACATCAGATAGGATAGCAAGGTTTATGGTGACAATCAGCTAGTTCATATAATCGACGATTAGTTGTGTAGTCAGAACATAATGTTGCTAAACAGAAAATTCGGTAAAACATTCATAAATCTTACTAGAATTCAAAGATTTCTTATCTTAATTTATGGGTAACTGTGTGTAATCCTTTTATTCAGTAAACGTCAAGAACCACATAACTCTGTTAGTTTGGTGTTGGAAATCAATGAAATCGATTAAGAGAGATAGAATAAAGGCGGGATAAATGAAACTTTCAGTAAAGATAATGATTTTTTGTTCAATTATTTTGACGGAATTTACAATCAACGTCTCATCCCTCCACAGTTAAGCCATTTGTCAAATTGTGGCTGATGGCTTCTAATAAAAACGATGTGAATGCTGAAATGAGGCAAAATATCAAGGAAACTGCAGAGTGCTAACAGGTGGAATATATAGTTCGCTTAAAGATTAACGATCGTCTGTTTTACTGTACATCAACGGAGCAAACGCCAAGCTTGCAACCGTAGTAGAAAGGACCACAGTGAAATGTGGCATTTCGATTAATAAACTGTGATCCTTCCACCACAATATGCTGGTGAACCGTTAGCTGTCACGGGATCACAAAATGCAAAAATAACAGCAACATTTAAAATCAGACAACTTCAAGGAACATTGAATCGGAGCCGTTATAAAACTTTGAGTGGACAGTCTGATGTTCTAGCGAACTGTAAACCTTAGTATGTTTGTCGGTTACCGTAGCTTGAATGACTATTTCCCTCATTAAAATACCAACATTTGTGAAGCAAACCTTGGACTTGTTTTAAGAATGGTCCTGCAAAATACGTTATTTGTGTGGGAACTCAGATTTGTAAACTGAATGAATACACTTACGAAAGGACACTTATTGGTGACTTTAATACTATGGAGTCACACATTCTTTGACATAATTGTCTCTAAGAAAGATAAATAACGTCATAATTAAGAAAAATTGCCCGATTATTCACGGACTAAATGGTCGGTCACCATAAGTTACAAAAGTTTACAATAAGTCCGAAGTCAGTGATGAGTTCCGAATGAATTAAGTTTGATTCGTACCTGTCACTTTCTGTACGGTTTAGTTTGTTCAATTCCCAAAGTTGGAGACAACGTTAGTATGAGAAAGAAAATGACTGGCTCCAAAGGCGTTATCGGGTGTGACAACGAGGTTTGTAAACTACTCAGTACGAATTTGAGATTTCAAGACACTCATTTTAGCAGGTTACTACATGAACATGAACGTTGATTGTACGCAGAATCTCTCGCATGTATCGTGTCTAAGAGTTATACCGGCATCAGTTCGACTTATATTCAAGCCTAAGCTTCGTATTCACAGGTTATTAGCGAAAAGTAACCGATAACGCTTCACATTGCTATTGACTTTAATCGCTAGGACACTTTTATATGAGTTTAGTGGTAGACGAGTTATTTTGCAGTTTTTGACTTATTTATCTAAAATATTCATCTTTTAGAATGGATAAATTGCAAACGTAACTTGACCGGACTCATAAAAATATGACAACACTGGTAAGCATGGGATATCGCACGCGTAATTCCTCACTTCAATTACACCTCGATACATCCTGGCAAGCCCTAACTTGAGAAGGGCATCGGAATGATAGTCAACAGTAGCATATCCGGACCTCTTTGAGCCTAGATGTGTCTTGACAGGTCGTGACATTACCAATGTCCATACGTTATTCGGAATTTCCCAGAGAATTTTTACCGAAAGCGTTATGTACCTTTTTCTGCCCACATGGTTCCCAAACAAGCGTGGACCCAGAATATTCCTCAGTGAACCTCAGGGCTAGGTCTCCTAATTAGTAATCTTGTATCTAAGAAGATATTTGATGAGTTGTTTCGTCTGCACTTATCAATTCTAACTTTGCAAACACCACATAACTACCAGCTGTCAATAACCTCAACCACACAGTCAGAAAATGATAGGATTCATGCAATACTTTGAGTGTTCAGATGTATTGAACATTCTAGTCGGCCCCTTTTGAAAAGAAGCACTAGACTCAAGTTTCGCTCTCACTACAGCTCGTCAGTAGTACATATCCGTGCTACGGTCGAGATTAAAACTCCGGTCACGCTTTCATGAGGCAACCGTGTTGACCACTGCACCAATGACCTACTCAGCAGTAACTCTGAGTTTTCTAACACGTCTTCGGGAGTTTCACAAAGGACTGTTCTAACGAATAATGTGCAGAGTATAATGTATGTTGTGTGTATGTGCACGTAAGTATGAACGTATTGACGAACTTTTGCGCATTAATTTTTCAGGAATACACTACTTGTATGTTGTGGGATTTACACCCCGCTGTCACTAATATAACTGTTGGGGAAGCTCTGAAATCCTGACACAAACTCAGTAGGAATTGGTGTATTCTTTGGATGACTTTGGTCAGCAATGCAATGGGTTGAAAATTTCTAACATTTTCCTCCACTTTTATATAATTTTTTGCGAAAAACAATTGCCTACGAGGAGTCCGCTTTTTATAGAAACACTAGACTGTGCTAAAAAACAATTGGTACTCGTGGTTTGCTTGTTTAATTCACTGAGAGCTGCTTGGATATTGTTCTAAGAGGTTCAGCAATCATTGGTAAAATCGACATTTTTTGGAGGATATAATTTGTGAACTGGAGGGAGCTCAGGGACCACATTTTTCACTTTGTCTAGCATTTTATTAACACTGTTAACATTTGTTGAAACTACAATAGTTGACAATCGCAGAACAACACATTCGCACAGAATCCGCTAGAGCAATTTGCTGGAAATGCCAGCACATGTGTAATCATGCATCAGGAAAAACTGGAAAACGTGGGCTAAAATATGAATGTGAGGAATTTCCAAACATGTTTGTACTTTCAAAATATAGTCTCTGACATGGAGACTATCTGTAAAAAAACTTTCACTGGGCTCTTCTACGTCAGGTCAGCTAAACAGAAGATGTAGACTTTAGAAATGAACTATCCGAAAGGCTCACCTGAATGCAAACGCTGCGATCATGTGTGGGTGGTGTTCAGTTAAGAAATAATCCAATCGCCCCAAATTCCGCACCACAATTTGTTCTGTCATTTTTGAGAGGGGGTCAAGCGTTTAAAAAGGTAACAATCACAAACCTGTCAACTACAAGCACCCGCTTCTACCTATTGACTGAAAAATATTGAAAAGCACAATGGGAGTTTACCTGAGGCCCTATATTTTACACCACGTGTTATTGTTTGATAAACATATTAGGCTTCAGAACGGCTTCACATAACTACCTAACCTGCCTGAGGTTTCAGCTGTCATCCTATATTATTTCGGAACTACTCGTCTGTATACGCATTATCCAGGAAGATCATACCATTAAACGTGAATAGTCGTCTTTGGTTGTTCGTGCGTTTAACGCATTGCATTATGGATCGATTCGTGAAAATACCCCACGCTTTCGATTCTTATTAAACACATAACAAAACTTTTGGTGGCTAACTACGTTTACACAAGTTTTTCTAAAACAGTATTTCTTTTCTGTCTGAAATGATCACAAGATAGAAAGGGCCGTAACTAAACTAGCCTTACCGTTGAATCTGCAGTTATAACCAATGTAAACAATAGGGATTTATATCCAGTGGACACTGAGTGTTTTGCTACTCAACGTTTGAACTCTCACATTTTGCGGTCAATTTGTGAATGAGCTGTGCGAAATTGAAAATAGGTTCATAGACTTTCAGGACTAAGTTCAGAGCAAAAACAGCGAACCCATATCGGTTATATGTTTTATCTGCTTTCCTTCGTTCTATTATGAAATACATCACACTGTCGAAAGGCACCTGAATGTGTACAGTGACACTGTCCACTGAGATGCGCTTCTTTGTATCAATATAATACTATTTCCAACTTCTTTGAACGTGGTCTAAATCGGTTGAGTATACACGAGACAATAAAACTTCCACAGTTTCAAGAATCACAGGAAAAACGTCTCATGTGTATTCTCAATCTGAAGGCAGAATTCAAATAGAAGAAGAGGGCTTATTGTGCATAAAATCTACTTTGTTTTGAAGTGGAGGGCAGTGAAATTTTACCCGCTTCCTGGAAAGTATTGTTGAGCTCTTGGGCTTGTATACGTATTAACAGAAACCAGGTCGTCAGCAATTCAGTAGTTAACTATATTAACTCTCTTGTTTACAGGGTTGAATTAATTTTTGCCATATCACTTAATGTGATTTTGCCGGTGCTTCAACCAGTTAGTTACAGTGAAGATTAGCTTCAAAAAATATCTGCTGCCATTTCGTAAGTTACCAATAACATGTTTCGTTTGTATGTGACAATCAGTCGCGGACCATAATATATTTTAATCAAGAATACTGCGGACAGTCAATTGTTTTAACGTATTCTTAAAACGAACGTTCGATCTCGAACGCAGTTGATATCATTACACCTGGATGGTGTGTGAGTTTACGTGTTGCATCCTGTTCTCATAACTGTTAGCCAACCTAATTGTTCAGTCATACACAAGTTGACAAATGACTTTTATACCAGCAGCATAAAATATATTGAAATTCTACATGATGGTCATGACGTAAATCTCGTCAAAATCATCGTGCTCGTGGAATATTGCGTTAAGACAGATGAAGCTTCAAGATAAACGTTAATTTTTAACGTAGGAACGGTTACAACAGACTGCTAGTTAACAAGGACTTTAAGCGGTTTATTCAGTGTTTTTACTAATTTTACCAATGTGTATTTTATTGGTGAAACAGTTTGACAAAGTCAGCAGCACCTGCCGAATCAATAGTTATTTTTGTGAGGTTAAAAATAGTGTACAATGATTTGAAAATTAAAAATAGAACGTTTGTATTGTTTCCTTCAAACCTATAATTATTGTTTCATGTACCCCTCAAGAAGCTTGCTGCATGATAAAGTTTAATCAGAATGCCGCTTATAAATAATCAGCTATGCATTTCACTGGATATGACTTGTATTAAGAATGTGTGCTCAACACTAAGTTGGTTAGGTTTACAAATAACAGTGTGTATTTTGAAGAATCACGAGCCAGTATTAGGAGACAGGTAAAACACAGAAACGTCTCAGCCGTCTGAATGAAGTAGATAGAAGATAAATTACGGTATGCATTTTTTACACAGTTGTTAACATGTAATTGGAATGAATCCAAAATCTTTGTAATATAGAATACTAATATCGCCCAGGATTCAGGACGATGCTCACGGCTAAACCTGTGACAAGTAAAGATTGTCACAATTGCGTGAGTCGGCTATGACCTTACTTAGACTATAAACAGTAAAAGTATACATGTGCGCGTGAAACGATCTACTAGCACAGTTATGGTACCACGCAAGGACTTAAAACTGTTGACATGTCTGTTGTAAAAGCTGCTCATTGTTAAGGTACACTCCATCTGATTTGTGATTGATGTTCACAGTTAGACTACCGGCACTGAAGATAATGGTGAGTTGTTTTCGGTGCATAAAGCGCTGCTGATGACCGATCAGTAAGGCACTTTAATAGTTCAGAAGTTGTAAGGTGTATAGAGTACGTACAGCACGTAAAGTACTTATAGCAAATGCTGATGAAGTGCTGGACTTATAACGTTTGGTCAGTGGGTGCTTTGCAACGAATGGAGCGACGTTTTGACTGTGTTGAGTGCATTAGTGCTCCTTCCAGTAATTCTAGTGTATGCTGTTCTATCGACGCAAGTGTTTCCACACCTATGCAAAAATATTATACAGAGACTGAAAAAACAAGTATCAGCTCGCCTTTAGCAAGCGATAGAGTTAACTTCACGGTCTTTTAGCGTAAACGTTACTCTGCTCCACGCGTGTTTCAATTCAGCAACAATCAAGTTTTTTAAATTTGCTTATCTGATTATCAACTTGAAGTGTAAGCGTGATACACACAATTTTGAAAAATTCTCAACTTAAATTTTGTGAGCCACTTTAGACCATTTAGGAAATTGTAGTTAATGAGAGTGTCCTGCCAGTCAACTCGCACATCACCAATCTTTTGGAGATATCGTTCGAACCAATGATAATCTGTGTGAGCATAAAACTTATACACTGCCTCGTCCGTGTGGAGATGCGGTAGGTTGAACTTTCTATATACCCATCAGAATGGTGGCTAAACAGAATATTCAAAGGGGATAAATGGTTTTATGTTTAGTTCACGAGGATGACAGAAATGCCCGGAAAGATAGAAGCAAGAACACGGATTCTCTTCAATCTAGGCTAAATTCACAAACCTGTCCTAAACAAGCCGCATGGACAGTTTCTGCTTATCGGAAATTGGAGATCTAGCCTCAGATTTTTACAGCTAACATCTTATGAAATGCCATTTAGCAAGAGACTTCTGCGCAATTCATTGACAATGGAATTTTATGTGTACAGTGGTTTTAAACACAGTTTGAATAGAACAGTCTATCATCATGGTTTTTGATTACTTCTCACTTTCGGCCATTCACCCACTCACCATATTCTTTTACTCAGCACTATCCCATCTACTTTGGTACTCTGAGTGATAGTATCAAGAGTTAATGACAGAATGGAATGTAAAATACGGGCTGATGATTCCTGCCGTCTTCAAATGAATTCAGATGGATGAGTGCACCTATAGAGTGGCAATACAATGCCCACGTAAACTTCCTCATAGTGAGAACGATGGTAATTCAATCCATGCTTGAGTTGTTAGCTAGTCGGTTCGTAGCAATGAGTTGGGTTTTTCGGATCACATGGCAACTGGTTTAATCTAGAGATATTTATTTTCAAAAATTTAATACCAGTTTGATTTGTTTGGAATGCAGGAAGTTTTCAAATTGATAAAGCCATGCGTGAAATTTTAGTCAAGTTTTTAAAGCAGTCGCTTACGGGCCGTTTGCTGGATGCCACTCATTTTTAGACTAGTTGATTTCCGCATCAACCCGCCTTATGTGTCATCTAACCCATCCATTTACTAATGCATGTAAATGCTGTGCATTGTTGAACGAAAAATGTATCGTGTATTCAGTATCAGTTCGTCGGCAATAAAAGTACTGTTCTTCATAAAATGACAAAGTTACGCGTGTTACCCTGTATGTTGATCAGAGCATTATTCGGTCATTCTATCAAAAGAACCCAGCAAATCTCCTGTTAAACTCATGCATAGATTGAAACAACGACCTAATGCACAACGGAGACGCCCATGTTTTCATTGAATTACTCCACCTTAGATGTATGCCTGCATACTCCTTCATTTGGGTTCTTGCAAAATGGTTGAGGTTTATCACTCAATGATCTCAGTTTGATTTTCCAGAGTTAATCTGTCGATGTTCAAACTATTACGCTGAATCCAAACTGTTCGCCTGAACGGTACTCAGTGATGACCAACTGTTCTGCTGTGACGAAGTTCCAGGAAATTTTGACAATAATAAACCGTTGTATTCACTCTATGAATGAACGGTCGCCCGCCTAATGTCAAGCCACATCCAGTTAACTTACAATCCTGTTTTAGCCCAAACAAACATATCTTAACCACGTTGTGCACATTCTGCACGTACTGCATCATCGTCTTCATGTACTCGCTTAACGGTACTACTGGGGTACTGAAAGCCAGATATTTTTCCTATCGTCAGTTTTACGTTGCCCTTCACATACCCATTTTTCGTTCACCCCACTCAACCCAGTTTTGTCGAGCTCACCAACCTGATTAACAAGCCGTGACAGATCACATGCTTTGTTTGATCGTGATAAAGTGGACTGAGGTACGACTTACACAACGAGTTCCCTAGATTTCACAGAAAAATATGGAAAACAGTCAAAGCGGTAGAAAACTGCTGGGGATTACAACCTGACAGGTGCCATACCGTTATGTGAAAACCAAGCTATTCAACAGCAATGTGTTCGTGAGTTGTTCACTTGGAAACCGTTTTGCTTGATCGCCGACTGCGCAACTGGAGTACCGGTTTAGTACATTACGCCACACTGTAGCAGTACAAATGATAATGTAAGATATAGCTGCTGAAAGAGATTACATACGCATCTTCGTACGAGACTCCATACCGTTTAACGACTTCTGTTTCTGTAAACTACTTTCTCGATCACTTTGATCCGTTGTCAAAAAACATCTCTGAGGCCACCTTGGTTGAGTTAGTTCTCTATTCAGATAGATCCTAAACTCGTATTTCTTGAATCAACGCTACCAGTGAAAAGTTGTGGAATCACAGAATTTAGCATCAACGTACAATGGAGACCCAATCCGTTCAGTACTGGCAAATGTGGGTTAAATCCCCAAAGAAATGTGTAAAAGAGAACATATCATGCAAAAAATATCACTTCTTCTGCGCCTTCTGGCTGCGTGCCCAATTATAACAGTCTGTACATGAAGCGAGAAGTTGGTTGTGGTGATCACTAGTATTTAGCAGCGCTCATATAGATTTTGGGTATAGAAAACTAATGAATATTAACCAAGTTCTAACAGGTAGAAAACCGACGTTTATTCCTATGCTTTATCTGATGTTTGCTCATTGTGTTCGGCAGCAATCCACCAACATTTCGCTAGGCATCTCACACGACAAGGTGGTAACTGCCTAAAAAGGTCCTAATTAACGTCTGGCACAGTCATCATCTATACATTTGAAGTTTTTGTTAGTCTAGACAACATAATTTGTTTTCGCCAATTCTATAATTTAGTATAATTTGAAAACAAATCACACTATTGACCGCCGTGTATATCATGTGAAATGAATGATAGGATGATGGAGTACAGCACTAACTTATTCATCGATAAAAAACAGTTCGACGCATAGCTTATTGAATTTCCAGTAAATGTGACTTGTTTGTGGGTTGCTTCTAAAGACCAATGAATAACATACGTTGTTCTACAACAGTTTTGAGTCACATGTTGAGAAGCCAAAAACAATAAAACACAATCTCAGTCTGGTTGTCTTGAATCACCTGACGGAGACAACCCTGTCTTCACTGGGTTGATTCATCATTTTCTTAATTGCCGTGGACTTGTGCACAAAAAGGAAACCCCCTTCACTGATACGTTCGACTCGTGAATGAGCTCCTCAAAATAGTGTGGACGTTCACAACTTGTGACGGTTCGTCATATTCTTAATGGGTGTGGGAGTGCGTTTCATTAGTAGTAAGTAGAGTGCAAGCATAGTCTATTACATCTTCTAACAACTGTCAGTTAGTAAAGATAACGAAATTGTTAGTTGGGAACATTGATTCAAGCAGATATCCGACGAATTGGCTTATTGTTTGTCCTGATGATATCGATCGAAATAGATACGGGTCATTTTACTGCTGCCGCTGATAGTAAGGGTTACCATAATGACAATTCTGATAACCTGAACATTTGTAGCAATGACGGTGATATGGGTTAGATGAGTAACGGTGTCAATGATCTATTCTGCGGTGCCTTCAGTTTGCAGAATGATTTCTCTTAGCTTTGTCTGCAAACTGGTTTTTGGTATGGTAGTTGAACATCAGCATCAACCATTACGATATCGCTGTTTATGACCGTCATTTCGATTCTAATTTAAATGATAGCTCAGTTACAGCTGGTGTGATACAATTAATTAGTTTGTTTTATCAGAATCCAGAAACCTAGGAAAGTTTTACTTTAGTAGAGTAAACGTTGCGCTGAATGATTTGTGAATGACAGTAAGCAACCGGTAAGAAATAGTAGCGTTCTTAAACAGCCGCGTTGACTCGTTTTTATTGTAACAGACAGTAATAAAAGCCGCCGTTCTAAACAGTCCTCTATTGTTTTATGACCGACAAATGTCGTTTACGCATTTTTCCGCCCAACTACCTGGGCTTTTCTGTTATCATGAAGTCAGTCAGGATCATTAAAACATATAGACTACTACGAAGCAACAGAATTTGAGGAGGGGTAAATATGGAATAACAGAATAAAACGACCGACACTGTTGAATTTTATTTTATGCCCACTATTTCACTAGTCCAGACCCAGAATTTTACACCCTGATCTGACATGCAGATTCTGATCCCACAGTCTTTATTTTCATTTAACAACAATCAAGTAGTAGAATAAATAGAGGAAGTTTCTGCTTGAATGGAACTATCTGGGCAATCAACTCATATGACAATATCACATTTTGCCAACGCTGTTTAGTTTGCCGAGATTTTCTAGCACGAAACAAATGTCCTGTTTAACAATCACGCGCATCAACATCATACCGACAGTATTTCCTCATCTTAGGTAGTGCTTTGTGACCCATTGTTTCACTTTGTCAACCATTCATTGCACGAAGGTACAGCTGCCTTGTGCGTTGGTGTGTGCAGTAACAGAGAAAGTGTTCAAATAAACGTGAATAGTGTTCAGAATACTAGTATTCCTGGACTAAACCAGGTAAAAGCGGACAGAAAAGCTGTCAGAAAATTGCAATAGTATGAGCTTGTTAGCAAGGTTACAACAAGAATTCTACGGCGCAACAAAATTTGGAAGGTCACGTCAGTACACAAAAATTTCGACCGCCTTGTCACATGCAGTCCTAACCTGCAATTCGCAAACACAAAGCTGCAATCAAGTGTGAGCGATATTCAACTCGAAATTAACCAAATCCCCAACTACTCACCAGTAATCTCAAATATCGCCTAGGCGGTTGAATGAGGTCGAAGGTTTCGACCTATCTAGGAAGTGGTAGTCATGGGCTTATCTACTGGAGTTAACACACAGTAACTGTCTCCTATCAAAACATTGGGCAACCTAATCAGAAAGGAAAGTGGCTGAGTATTCAGATTTGATAATTCGGTGGTCCCTAATGTGAGGTCAGTAGCGCGGTGACCAACACGGTTGTGTCAGGAAAGTGTGACCGGTGTTTTAGCTCTGACCGTGACAAGGATATGCACTACTTATGAGCTCTAATGAGAGCGAAACTCGAGTCCAACGTTTTTTGGGAAAAGGCTGGCTGGGATGTTTACTTGAATGTGAAGGTTGCGATCAAATGTGAGTGGTGTTCAGTTTAAAATTAATCAAATCTCCGATTACTCATTAGTAAACAAGTGTACTAACTAGCTAACAGTTTCGCTCACTTTTAACCTCTCCTTTTCTTTCAACTACTTAGTTTTCAATAAACTCGGACATTTACCTGCGATACAGTTATATTACACGTTAGTGCTTGATAAAACCCGCTCCCGAAGTTCTATGAAGTCTCACTTATTCTACGTTCTAAGACCACGTTGGCGTTTTTCATTTGGCTTTTCCTTTAGGTCTTTCGTTTATATCAGTACATACGTGTTTTTTCTGTTTCCGTATTTAACGAACCCATGGCAGTAGTTAATGCGGACTCATCACCAATCTGAATTATTCCTTTTGTCATCCAGCAAAGTTTCTCACTTCTGGGATCTATCTGGTTCAAGGATCTGCGCGTGTCACTTCTGAAACCCTCAACTATTTGGTCACACCAAACAGTTTGTAAATGATAAAAGTCAGTATATCAGTTGTGTCCAACCCCAATAACTCAGAATGACTCGCCTTTACACAAAGTTTTGCCGTTTTCTGAGTAGACGGAACAGTTGGTTGCACACCACACTTCATTGTAATCAATTATTAGTGCGTATCCTTGTCCAGACCTAGTTTTAAACACAAACTATTTTGCTGTTTATCGTTAGGACCATCACATTCTAGACGTTAGCTCCAAACCTTCAACTACATTGGTTTATGTATTCCAGGTGATCTCATCTGTTTCACACAGACTATCAATCGGACAAAAATGAGACAATTACGATGTCGTATGTCAGTTTGTTGCCATTGGACGTCGACTTCAACCGATAGCCAACGTGGTCACAGTTAGCGAATGTCAAGCCCACTAGTTTTACACACACGTTGTTCTTTCACCGGTCGATATCATAGCCTCGTGACTATTTATCACGTATATTGTGGCGTTATTTAACGCCGGAGGATCACATAGACTTAATCTGAACAAAGCGGTCATAAGTAAACATATACTACTTTTACGATACCGAGCATATGATATGATATGTGCGTCACGTGTACATTCGGTCGTTGAACATCTGCAGCTGATTGTTTCAATGTGATTGGAGAAGCGGTAGGAAGCAAAAATTCTCCCTGAAATCCGATCTGATATGTGGTTTTTCACAAGCATTCACTCAAACCAACAATATCGGCAGTTGATTTTTGTCTATTCATTTGGTGGACTGATTTCTGTATCAGGCTATATGTTCAAATCCTAAGTATCTGCCAAGGTTGTACACTTGATAGGAACCCCGCCCCCCCCCCATCACACATGGCTGTTGCCCACCCATCAACAAAAATTGTTGCAGACCCATCTCTGGAGTATGTAAAACAGTTTGTGTGTGCATATCATCCTACCTGGTATGCATTACGGCTAATTGTTTAATGGACTGCAATTTATGCGCATGGTTTTTTGTTTTCCTCAAACAGTTCCCATGTGATCGTAAACATGACAGATTGGTTCGCTTTACTTTAAAAGCTTTCATATGCTCTCGCTTTGTTGACTGAGCACGAAAGTACATAAGCTACCATACTATTTAGTCAGAGGGATGTTTTGATTATCAGTGCAAGTGTTTGGTCGATGCATTGTTATCGACCGATCAGTCGGTCTTACAGTCAGTCGATTAACGGATTTGTCAACTACATGGGCGTGGCAACCTATGAGGATTGAATTGTTGGCAACCATCACAGTTGTCAAGGTAAAATGATGGAAGAGTAAAAACTAATTTGCAATCCGCCCAATTTCTTTTCTGAGCCTAGAAGAAGGATTCTTCTCAAACGTTCCTTTACAGTTCAAATTTGCTCAGAATGATAGATTTTTGCATTGAGGTAAGTTTATAACCGTGCACTAAACCGCACAGAGTTGAATGCGCGATAACCAGTTACGCACGATCAAATTCGTGTAAGTTTCCTCATAAGTATCGTACTGTTCTATCACCAAGATATCACGGTACAGGACGGTAAGTAATGTATGAGTAACTAAATTTACGCCATCACCATGTAGCGTACTTGGAAATCACCGTAAATATGGACGAACAAGGTTGCGAAAGTACACGTATCGCAACCGATTTATAGGAAAGATAAATGATCTTCCTTATCCCATAGGAACTTACAAAACATATTAGTGAAATTAGTGGGGAGAGACCAAACGTAAAGAGCACATGGTATGAACAAGACGTAGACAATCAGTAGTTAGACTATAATGAAAGACAAGGGTTAGTAAACGATTTTGGGAGCATTTTACTCAAAAGGCTCTCCAATTATGTGTCACTCATTGATGTATTTTCTCACTAAACTAAGTATTGAGTAGGTTACTGTACCTCCTGAAGAACATCGTCCTTATTCCAAACGTGCACACAAAGTACGACCGATGGGAAACAGCGTCCTGCTCACAAACAAAATCTGGGAAAAGCTGCATAGACATGTTAGAAGAGAACTTTTATTAGCCAGTGACATGTCTCACTAGCACTACTTCCCTTTAAGAAACACACCACTGCCTAGCCGACAACACTATCTCTGAAGTGTCTCAGTGAATCTACCACATCAGTTGAGCAGCAGGACTTGCAGACGACACCGATTCAGTGTTAGGATATGCCCTATTAGAAACACCCCGCCGACATTATCACCTGATGTCAGCAAACTGAAGCTTCACACAAACAGTCGAGAAACTATTCTGAGACTCTAGGTAACTCGACCAGCAGGGGCACACTAGCTGAGTGAAGCAGAGCTTGATCGTTTGTAGTTGCTTCGTGTTAACTGCGTTTCCTATGTGTTCCACTGAATTAGATAGAGTCCTCTTTCTGTTGTGCAATCGAACCTCCAACCAATTACTGAACATATTCTTATTTACATACTTAGGACTATTGCCTTCGTTTCAACCCCACATTTTATGCACACTGACCTGATCAACCTAAACAAAAATGTGCTCGTCTTTTCAAGTCCTTCTGACTCGTAACTCTTCTATCAGATGTGGTGTGTGCGTACAATTAAAACAGTCAGAAACACCATATTGTAGCAGATGTATGCTCAGGAATGAATTACCTAAACGATTTAGTTAATGCAGATGATGCACAAGGAGAATTTGTGATGGGATGAACAGTTGTTTTCGGTCGTGTCCTCTGGTCACTAAGCGTGTCAGTGTTTCTAAATGCTTGTCATGAGGATTGGCAAAAAATCCATGTGCAGATTGTTGAAGCGGATCACCTTC